>JBDJHY010173978.1:0-11533 GCA_039654485.1 Withania somnifera
TCTCTTCCCCGAATCTATAGTCAAACCTTAATTTACAAGGATATTTGTATTCAATGAAGGAATCTTTTCACTCTCATACCCAAATTTCGTTGCTTGAGCTAGGATTTCATGATTCAATGATTCGGGTTCTTAGCCAAGATTCATTCCCATGTTCTAAGTTTAGTCTTGAATGATGTCCATGTATGCATAAGTAATGTCCCCATAAGTGTATCATGATTCCTCCTAGATACGAAGTTAGTTTCTTGATTATCTTCTATCTCAACCATGAATCCATTCCCTAGTCAAATTTTCATGGAAGAATAGTCCTTTTTATATGAAATATGTTAACTTGTAAGTACTTTTATGTTCAAATGTCACTACTTAGTTTTACCATGAGTCGTACATATAAAGTTCACAACTTTAATAGTTTTAAGCATACAAAGTATACATAAGCATGATTTATATGCACCAAGTCCAATATTTCAAGTATTTTCTATTATGCACAAAACACCAGTTTTAAGCTACATATCTTATCCCTCGGTGTATTTGATCTTTTGATCACAGTGTATGATAAATATCAGCTTTAAGTCTTGTAATAAGAAAACTCAGTATTTTAGGATCTAAATAATCATAGACTCAGAAGATTTCAGTATGAATAGCATAGTCTTAAATAAAACATTATTTTACTAGTCAGAGTTTAGTACAATAGGTGCATATGTGTTTCGGTTTGTGGAGTAGTATCTAGCATAGAGACAAGTGTTGGTACCTTACCTTGGAAAATGTTGGACCCTTATTTTTCAGTGTAGGGGAAGCATACCAAACTCCATGTTAGCTCACATGGTTTTTGTCGGTTAAGAGAATCTCCCACTATATTCAAATTTCAGTTTGACAATATAAGTAGCATGATGCAACACTCACTAGTTTATAGACAATGGGTACTGAGTAGGCTATAGCGACTGGGAAGATATAAAAACATAATAAAAATAAATAAATAGATAAATCAAATAGGTCACAGAAGTCAAACAAGGGTCATAAACATAGAAACTATCTAGCAGGATAAGACAAGTAAATATCCTAAGCAACTAGTCATGATCAAGTAAACTAAGGCAGACAAGTGAATGAACGTGCATGAATCCATGGTCAACTAATAAGAGATACAATAAATAACAGAAGTGGCGGTATTTTGGTAACTTCAAATAAGGAAAGTGTGAAGAAGTCTAACTAAAAAAAGTATAATAATAAAGAGAGACATGAAAGGGAACCAGGAAATAAGTCCAGCCATATACCACTAGTAAACTGATTCCCAACTTACCTAGGATCCCTCGAGATGTAAGGATCCCGCAAGATCTGATATGTCAAATTAATATATCTCAACAGAAGGTAAATAAATAAACACACATAGATTAATCAAAACCCTCTAGTACCCATTTTACCAGAGAGTACAAATAACAAACAAAACTGACAAACAAAGTATGCATGATATGATGAAATGACGTTAAGTAAATCCGTATGTTCCTTCCCCAACCCTCGAGTCCGACATGTAGAACCAAATGGGAGGCCTCTACCCATATACCTCTACCCATATACCTTTACTCCCCGTTAGACCCTCCTCCGATCGCCCGCTACCCTGGATTTGGCAGGGTCAGTAGGAGGCCGCGACCCACATACAACTAACTCGTAAAGTAAACAACACTTATATAATATAAATGATGGATCTAAGGTAATATAAATATACTCGGATAAATATAAAATGTATTCAGATCTCAGACCGTTCCATATCAGAAGCAATGTCAATGATCGAGTCCAGCTATGACTGAGACTATATCCGAAATAGAATCAATATCTATCTCATGGCTGCGAACAAGGCTAGTAATAACTCAATACAAGAATTAACCTCAAATTATCATTTTATCATCAAATCTAGTTAATATCTCAATAATACTCATTTTAAGCTCATAATACTAAAAGGGCTAATAAATCCATACAAGGCTTCAAAATCAGTAACATTAGGCTCTTGGACAAAAATAGTGGAAATCAATGCATCGAAACAATTTTACATGATGATATGCTCAAACACAATGATACTACAACAATCTTGCCAGCCCTGCCAAGGCACGAATTCTACAACAAGCATAACCAACCAAGTCAAATATCTAGAACTCCCAGATATTTCCCATAAAACTCACCATCTATGTTCCAGAGTCATGTCAAGGACCACTCAAGGGCACATGGTAATTGTAATCGTAAAATCAACAATAGTATGTAGTCAAAAAGCAGACTAAAATAGCGGAAGAGTTCATGGGTTCCAACCTAGGAATCCTAACCCAATGATGTCTATTTATCACAATTATCTCCCATATAAGCCCATTCTAAGATTGTATGCATAGCCTACTTTTCCTTAAAAGAAAAGCTCACCAATACAACATTGAAGATGCTTGGACTGCTCCAAATCTCCAAAATAAACAAACAAACTCCAATGATCACACATAATAATAATCTAAATGTTAATACGAGTCATATGATACCCATGAATCTATGAAAATAGCCGAGGTAAAAATATAGGTTAAGACAGGCTTATGAACCCAAAATTATAAACAAAAGGTATCAAATGTTCCCCACATTATGGGGAACTCATGCCTAAAATTGGTATCTAAACCGAGTAAGAAACAAGCTTGAAATCAAGGAATAAAGTGAAGAAATTAACTTTGAAGAAGTTGGGGATTTTTTGGTGAAACTTAGTAAAATTAAAGTGGGAAATAATCGAGCAATGATCAAACAAATCAAGTTTCCAAAATCACCTAATAGATTATGCAAACACACAAGATCTTTAATGAAGGGTTTGAAGTGTTTGAAGAAGAGAAAAGATGAAGAATGACTGAATTTTGGGTTCGCAACTTTATATAGGAGGTACTATTCTTTAGCGCTATCAGCACTAGCCAGTGCAATGATGTTAAAGGACCAAAAAAACCTTTAGCACTATCGGCATTTTAGAGCACCGATTGCGATAAAGAGGACTAGAGGCCTTTAGCTCTAATGACAGAAGAGTGATGCATTCACACTAAAAGGAGAAGGGGTTGGGAATTAGCGCCATTGGTACTAAGAGAAAAGGCCTGCAATTAGTAGTATCAACAATAGGGTAGCGCAATCGTGCTAATTAGGAAATAGGAGATTTGGCGCGATCAGGGCCTACCACTATAATCGCTCTGAACAAAGTTCAACTGCACCAACAACTCAAAATCTACAATAATTTTGGGGAAGAATTGGGTCTCTCGGACCGAATGGAGTCTGATAAACACAAACCAAATATGCCAATTGCATGGAAAAGTTATTCTGAAATCAATGGCATAGATAAATTTTATCTGAGGTTGTTTCAACTAAATGTTTACCAAATTCAACACATTTCCAAAATTCCAACTTTCCAACCAAGTACTCCAAATGAGCCCGATTTGTCTGAAACCCGAATAAATAACTCACTTAACTCGTACTTGACAATTTAGAGCTAATGGCATAGTTAGATCTTCAATTCTCGGGTCCAATCACAAAATGACCACCTAAGTTCCATATAGGCAATAAAAACGCGTAAAACTCATAAAATCACACAAAATTGAAATTAAAGCTCCCAAAGTTACACCTCAAGTCCAACTAGATCAAAATCTATATTCTGGAGCTAACAGAATTGTCAGAATTACATTTTGAATTTATTTTCATAGAATATTGTCAATGATTTCAACAGTAAAGATTCTAAAATAGAGAAACAGACATAAACACCAAATGAAGACCTGGAACCGCACTAACTGTTGTGATAAGTCACAAGTGACTTCGAGCCACTACAGAAGAGTTCTAGAATGCAAGAAAATGCAAAATCACAAAAATGACCAAAAGGGTCATTACAATATCCACTACTAAAAGAACTTTCGTCCCCAAAAGTCAAACCAAGGAAATACCTAAAGGCTAGAATAATACAGATATTCTAATCTTAACTCACTATTGATCTACCAAATGGCCTTCGCCACCTAGACATCTCTCTGCTAGACTTTGGAGAAGGTGATCTCTCCGCTAGACTTTGACCATCGGTATCTCATGAGATCTCAATTTCCTTATCTCTTGAGACAAAACCAACACTGGCTCCTCAATAACTGATAAACCCTCATCAACCTAAAACAAAATATCTAAACACATATGACTCATTAGGAACATACCATCTTAATACGAAAACATAAAACATCGGATGAATTGCTAAAAACATAGGAGGCAGAGCTAAGTTATAAGCAACACTAGGAATCAAATCAAGAATCTCAAATGGGATAATATAGTGGATCAAAATTTTCCCCGTATTATAGGAAACTCATAGAATTTGGAGCTAAGAAGAACAAGAAACAAGATTGAAATAATGGATTAGAGTGAAGAATCAACTTTGAGAATTTTTGGGTGAAATTTGAAGAAAGTAAAGTAAAACTTACCAATAATTGATGAATAACTGAAGAAATTAACTTTCCAATGTCACCCAGTCACTCATGCATAATGGAGGTTTTTGAGAGTTTTGGAAGTGAAAAGATGAGAAAAATGCTGAAAAATCGAGTTTCTCAGGTCTACTGGATAGCGACTTGTAATGACCCTTAAGGTTATATTTGATATTTTGTAAAAACAAATACTATTCTATCATTTCCAAGAGTTGCCTCAAGTCATAAGCATTCAATTTATAGGGTTGTTTCTAAAATCGAAGCCTAAAATTGTGATCTTTGAGAATTCTTTAGTTTTTGGGAACTTCTGTATTGAAATAGATGACTTTAGACCTCATTTTGTATTTTTGAGTCTTAGAATGGAATTCTGTTAGTTCCATCAGCTCCAGAATATTGAAATAGGACTAGGAGGACCTTCTATTTTTGGACTTTCTGTGTTGATTTTAGCTTATTAGACGGGATAAAGTTGAGTTTTAAGGCTATAGATTGTCTTTGGTCGACATTTGATCACTGAGCACTCGTATTTGAATTCCGTCAATTTTGTTGATTCAGGAGGTCAATTTTAGTCTAGACGAGCTCTCTAATACTTTTAAGAAGTTTTGAGTGCGTTTTCATATTTTTGACTAAGTTTACATTTTTAATAACCTTGGCGGGTATTAGGCCAAGGAGGCCTCAAATTCATATTTTGATGGTTTTATTGAGTCTAAAACATCTAATTTAGTAGGATTGCATATATGGTTTGTCTGTATGGAGTTTCGAATGAATCTCGAGGGTCCCATTGGAAACTAAGTTTCATGTGTATATGTTGTTATTCAGTGTGGTGAAATACTTATGTCCTCTTCATGATCGCGTGGTCCTGGAAGTTCATGCATCACTATAGCATTACTTGAGGTTGCGATCACATAAGTATGGGTAGCTGTGCATAGGGTAATAATGGGGCCCAGGAATTTTTATGCATCGTGATCGCGTAGTGTAACCTGAAACAGTGACCTGAGAATAAATCCTAAAATCAAGGGCTCACAACCATTTTTCCACTATTATTGACTTTGAGAGCTCACATAGGACATCTTGAGGGTAATTTTCAAGGTGAATATTGAGTAAGTTTCTAAAATGTTAAGTCATCGATTACCCGCTAATAATCCCTCGATTTTGACATGTAAAATTGATGATTTCATGGTCTAAAATTTGGATTTTTGAGAAAAACCTTGATAATATATTTTCCACTTTTGGAGGTCAATTCATACTTCAATTTCGATAAAATTTCATTTTTATGATCCTTGAAACATGGGAAACTTGTTTTCATCAAAATTTCTGAATATCCATTGACTGGCGATTTCCTCTTTTGGGTCAATTTAGGAACAAATTTTCAAAATATCAATATGGATATCAAAATTTTCATTTTCTCATATATACTCTTATTTTATTAGATTTTGTATAGATGAGCATCCGGAGAGAAGAAAAGGACACAGTTTAACCGTTTCTCAAAATTTTACAGATCCTTCTTGTCTGTATTTGTTTATTTTAACTGGGAGTGATAGGTTGATTTGGGGTGTCTTCATGGTTTTGTGGATAATGTTTCACCTGCGCACTAGAGTCAAGCGTGCGGGGGGTTAAAACCAAGGAATAAAAATGGTTAAATAACTGACTACTTTATTGTTTTGATTAAGTAAGGATTGATATGGCCTTGTGGAATCCATAAGACGTTGTCTTACATGTTGTTTATTCCTTACATAAGAATATACCCAATAGAGGTCTTGGTTGGATCATGGTGTTATTATATTTGATTTATATCCCATATGGGGTCTTATTAACTTTGCTTACTTTATAATTATCCCATGATTTATTTTATGCCTTTTATGACTTTGATGGAGTTGTATTCTTCTCTCCCTGTATGAACACCTTGAGTGACCTTGATTAAAAATTGAATTCTGTTACCTCGTTGTCATGTATTTAGTGTTTTGTCATTGATGCATTTGAACATTTATTGGGAGGTAAGGAAAAAAAGGTACATGATACTACAGAAAGGCAATGTGGTTGAGGTTCTACGTTCGATATCCCCATTATGTATATCTGAGATAAAGATGATTTATCTGAGGTTCTATATCCGGTATTTATAGTCCTCATCCTCAAATAGGACCCGAGACATGTGAAGATAAAAGAAAAACTAAAGTACATGAAACAGACTTGTATTTCACTTTATTGCATTGAATACATATGGTAGGACAATATTTTTATAAGCATGTCTGTCATGGAGTACCTCTTCTACCCATACGTATATTATTAATGGGTTTGATTACTCTTTTCTTGATATGGTATTATGAGCCTGAGACAACTAGGTTAATCACATACTCTTGAAATTTATGAGAAATATCAGAAAATGATGAGAGTTTATGAGAAAAATATCGATTATGGTAAGTTGAAGGTAATTGATAGATCTAGATGGGATCAATGTTATGGAACACTTTTGATGGTTTTGTTTCATACTATTTTGGCCTATTCTTAGTGTCCATCCACGAGTTTGTCTTTCAGTTGCGTCAGATATACTCCTCCTACCATGATCAAGATCATTGATGAAGACTAATTGAGGTTCTATGGGCTTCAGTTATGAGCCCTTTGCATATTAAGTGAGGCTATTCCCATGGATTTTGAAATAGACTCAAGATGGAGGCTACCTCTGAATGAGCTAAGTACCTGTTTACACTTTGGATATGAGATAAATAATTTCACTACAAGTTGAAACATTAGTGATGTGTCCGATAATGATAAGTTGACTTGGTTTTGGTATGGATTGTCTATTCAATTGAGGTATCAATTCATTTTTTTAAATTATTATGAGTTCAAATTTGGTAATTATCCTTGTGTTATCCATATTCCCTGTAAATTGTTATTTACTTTTCATTATAAATTATTGGCTCTGATCTGATTTGTAGTTAGTAGTTTAGAGGATTGTGGTTGGGATGAACAGAGTAGTTAGGTGTTCTTGATTGTTTTGTTCTAGTGTCAAGCCAAGGAATAATTGCTGAGAACCCAATGTCTATTTGGTATTCTCTCCCTTAATTTATACGCTTGAGTAGGTTCAAAGTACGGAGCAGTGTGATCATTGGTCCTTCCGATCAGGTCTAAGGCTTTGAGATTCAAGAGTCAAGGTAGTTCTTCATTATCTAGAAGATGATTGAGCTCTTTTAATTCTATGTGTTTGATTCATTTTAAGGATCCAATTGAGACTATATATTTATTTCGTCTATGTACTTATTTTATTAGAGGCTTATACATTGTGACATCAGTTTTTGGGCATAGGTGGTTTTGACCTTGTACTTTCCTTATTTTTGTTGGTTTACTACTTTCTGCATTTACCTTTCTATCATTGTACATGCTTATTTGTCTAGTAAGTTTAGGAAAGTGTCATCATGGCTTGGGATTTTAGGTAGTGACAAGGTGGTATAAGAGTTCTAGGTTTAATGGGTCTCACATATGTATAAGCTAAGGTTTAGTAGAGTCTCACAGATCACTATGGTGATGTCTGTGCTTATATTTAAGAGGCTACAAAATCTTTAGTAAATTGTTCCCTTCCTTGTTTTATTTTTTTCTTCATTAGTTTGTTTGAGTTTTAAGTTAAGGTTTTTTGTGGAAGATAGAAAGGGTACACAGATACCGACCATTAGGGCTTCAGTTGTTCTTGGTACAACTATGTTAGATGATGAGAAAGTTCATTATGAGCAATTTAGAAAGGTGGAGTCTCTGACCTAATAGGGAGTTAAGGAGATGAAGCAGTAGAGTTTTTGGATACTTGGCGTGAGTTGCTTAAGAGTGTGTGATTGGAGGATTCACATGGAGTGCTTTATATATCTCTTCAGTTGCGCGGGCCAACTCGTAAGTATCAAATAGGCCAGTTGGATCGCCTCCTATTTCTTGGGATGAGTTTTCTCAGAAACTCTATGCTAATACATTCCTTGGAACTTGAGAGAGGAGAACTAGCACAAGTTTGAGGAATTGGATCAGGGTGATATGATAGTGTCAGAGTATGAGGCCTAATTTTGTGATTTATCTAGATTTGCTGATTCACTATTCAAGTATCCCATTGATAGGATTCATTACTTTGTCAGTAGACTGGTATATCCTATTTGTCTCGCAATTTTCAGGTTCGCTCTTTGAGGGGCTTATTTTTCTGAGATAGTTTGTGTTGTAAAGAAGGAGGGGTTGATTGAGGGTGATGAGTTTGGGTCTAGGGGTAAGAGGTTCCAATCTTCTGGTCAGCCTTTAGGGGTCTACACCCCGTGGTAGGAGTTTATTCAGGAGTGGTGGATCCTTTCATCTCCAGAGACTGGTCCAGGTTACAATGCAGGATTCTGAGAGTGACTATACTGGTTATGGGTATTTCAGTCAGGTCAGGCTTCTTATAGTTCCCAATAAGGAAAGGATAGATGTGGTAGTCATTCGAGTTCATCCAGACATACATTGCATCCTATGCCACAAAGGTATTATTATACTTATGGGGATACAAGTTATTATCTGAGGTTCTTCCTACATAGAGTGCAAGGAGGACCCCAACCTATTTCTCAGGTTCTATCTAGAGCACCAGTACCCCTAGTGAGGGGCTGAGGTAGAGAAATATTTGGTAGAGGTAGTCAGACTCCTGGTAGAGAAGATAGTAGGGCTATGGATCCGGTAGGAGTAGGCAAAAGCGATGCTCCTTCAGGTAGTGTAAGGGGTCATTATTATGCATTCCTAGGTAGATCTGAGGCAGAGGCCTCAAATGTAGTCAATAAAGGTATTGTGCCAGTTTTCCACTGACCTGATTTAGTGTTATTTGATTTGAGTTCTTCATATTCATATGTTTTACATAATTTTCTATTGATTTTTATATGATGATTGGTTCCCTGACCTCTTCATGTTTCTACACCTATCATAGATTCTTTAGTGGTGGGTATATTGATCCTATGTTGTTTCGTTGGTGGGGTATGGAACTTGGGTATAATTGATATTAGCCTTTGATGTTACCCTGGGTATGGATTGACTTTTTCCTCACCATGAAATCTAAGTATATTATTCCAAGATAGTTACCTTAGATATGCCAGGTATTCCTAAGATTGAGTGGAAAGGTTCTGAGGGTTTTTATCCTAATAGGGTGATTTATAGGATGAGTGATAGAGGTTGTCTATATTATTTGTCCTTTATTCGAAACAATAAGCTGATACTCTTTCAGTTGGATTCTATGACACTTGTTTGCGAGTTTTTTGTTATATTTTTCCTTATGATATTCTAAGTGTTCCCCCTAATAGGCACATTATAAATTTAGGATTTTCTTGATAAAGGGTTTATTAGGCTGAGTTTGTCTCTGTAGGGTTCTCCTATGTTATTTTTTATGAAGGAATGATCTATAAGGATGTGTATCGATTACATATGAATGAACAGAGTTACTATTAAGAATAAGTATCCACGTCCTTAGATTAATGAATTATTTGATTAGTTGTAGGGTGCTTCAGTGTTTTTGGAGATTGATTCGAGGTACGACTATCATAAGCTGCGGATTAGGGCATCAGATCTCCCTAAGACAACTTTTCGTACCCGCTACAGGCATTATGAGTTTTTGGTTATGTCTTTTGGTATGACTAATGCCCCTGGTACATTCATGGAGCCTAATGAATGGAGTTTTCCAGCCCTATTTTGAGTCCTTCATAATTTTCTTCATTGATGATAACTTGGTGTATTTGAGGAGTGAGGCGGAAAATGTTCAACATTTGAGATTAGTGCTATAACATTTGAGAGTGGAGTAGTTGTATGCAAAGTTCACTAAGTGTGAGTTTTTCCTTAGATCAGTATCATATTTGGGACACATAGTGTCCAAGGAGGGTATCATGGGTGATCCAACCAAGATTGAGGCAATTCGTGGTCGGACTAGGCCTACTTCCCCTATAGAGATTCATTATTTCATTGCGTTTTTAGGGTATTATTGTAGATTTGTTCAGGGGTTTTTATCTATTGCAACTCCATTGAATAGGTTGAGCCAAATGAAAGTTCCTTTTCAATGGTCGGATGAGCGTGAGGAGAGTTTTTAGAGGCTTAAGTCCTTATTGACTTCAACTCTTGTATTGACTTTGTCTATTGAAGGTGAGCCTTTCACCATTTATTGTGATGCTTCTTGGGTTAGTTTGGGCTGTGTGTTATGTACAAGGGTAAGGTTAACTCTAATTCTTCTAGAAAACTAAAGACTTATGAGAAGAACTAACCTACGCATGATTTTGAGTTGCCACCGATAGTATTTGTGTTGAATTATTAGGTCATTATTTATATGGGGTACATTGTAAAGTGTTTACCAATCATAGAAGTCTTCAGTATATCTTCAGTTAAAACAATCTAAACTTGATGTAGTGAAGGTATATTGAGTTGCTAAAGTATTATTATATGACTATTCTTACCATTTGAGGAAAGATATTGTTGTAGCTGATGCTTTAAGTAGAAAATCAGATAGTATGGGTAGTCTTACTTTGATTTAAGAGAAGTTGTGACCTTTTTCCTGAGAGGTTTAAAGTTTAGTGAGAAGTTTGGTTTTCTTTTAGATTCTAGACAGTGGATGTATCCTTGATTTTATTGAGTCCCGATTTACCTCATGGTGCAGATTAAGGAGAAAAAAATTCAAGGATGAAAAATTGCACATAATTAGAGATAAAGTGTCTAGGGAGGGGAAAAATGGATAGCCAGATATGTGTGCCTAAGTTTAGTGATTTGACTAGTTTGATTCTGCAAGAGGCACATAGTTTGAGGCATTCCATTCATCCGGGAGAGACAAATATATATCATGACTTGAGACAGTATTACTGGTGGTGTGGTATGAAGAAGGATATTGTGGGGTTTGTGACTAGATTCTTAACATTTCATAGAGTTAAGTTCAAGCATCAGAGGCCAGATAGAGTATCTCAGAGGATGCCTATTTCTTTGTGGAAGTAGGAGCGGATTACCATGGATTTCATTATGGTTTTGCCTAATACTGTGGGTGGATATGATTATATTTAGGTTGTTATGGATCAATTGAAGAAATATACTCATTTCATTTTGTTCAAGGCTTATTATACATCTAAGAAGTTAGCGGAGATATA
>JBDJHY010173997.1:0-12259 GCA_039654485.1 Withania somnifera
TCAACAAGTCCTTGTCTACATACCACCATGTAGCTAATCAACACTTAATAATATATCATCCATTACTCACTTAATAACCATATTACTATAACAATAAACCACAGTCAATCACTATGCCCATCTTTAATCTCTAAACTTATGACTTCATATACTTTATTTTTTTATAATTACACACAAAGTTTGATTCAACATCTACATAACCCTACTTTTCAAGTGGCAGCTCAAACATTCTAAGGCATACTTCTCCCTTTCAAGTATCAATTGAAATAAGATTAGAGAAGGATATGAAAATACAGAATTTGGCCAAATAACATGACTCGTATAGATAAAGGGTATGTTTCTTAATCAACATGCATGTATGCACTAATAGTCTCCT
Organism: Withania somnifera; assembly: GCA_039654485.1. Lineage (NCBI taxonomy): Eukaryota > Viridiplantae > Streptophyta > Magnoliopsida > Solanales > Solanaceae > Withania > Withania somnifera. Next base: position 377 of record JBDJHY010173997.1, read on the forward strand.
CTTAAGACCTAATGCAGATTGAACATTCTAATAGCATTTTGTTAAAAGAAATGCATAGATAAGGATTAGAGTTTTATTTTTCTAGCACATCAATGATGAGACATAGTTAAAAAACTTTGTACATTGCACAAATTTCCATAAGATTCATAAAGGATTGCTCTATCATACGACTTAGAATATGAAAGAAGGAAAAAAATTCCTAAATATTCGTAATCACTCATTTATAAAAATGGGTTTATTACAACCATAAATAAGATTTTATTCACATGTCTCCATAGACACACTAGGACACTTACACTCTGAAAGCATGTTTGTCATGCCCAGAGACTATTCTTGGACGTAACATGGTACTTGGAATCATGAGTGAACCAAGCTAACCCTTTACCTGGAATGAGTCATAAAATATATACTTGAGAAAACTAAAATATAGGCTGAATTGTTCATGAATTAAAATAAAATAAAACCAAGTTTAGTATTGGATAAATAGAGTTGTATAAAACTGACCATGACTAATTAACCGATTGTCTGTCTATGAAGCCTCTACTCATAACTGATGAGTTACAAGGACAAACCCAAACAAACTCTAAAATACTATAAACTGGATGTGAATATAAATCTAAAGTAAAGAAACTTAAACAAAACGATCATCCTTGAATGAATGAAGGATACCCATCACTGAATGGAATATGTTAGCACTCACTATCCCTAAAACTGCCAGGATTACCTGCATCTACATTATGAAAAATTGCAGGCATAGAGTATGCATCATTACTTTGAATGTACTGGTATGTAGGCATGTATATGCTAAGTAAAACAATTTAAGGTATGATACTGAACTGAAGAGCTAAAACCGATCATGCAATTGAATCATGAAAAATGACATGCACAAGTCATCGTTTTATGTAGAAACATAATTGAAAACCTTATAAATACATAGTACTTTATTTTTTTATGTAAACTAGTGTGAGTCATGCATAATGTAACTTTAGTGAAAATAGGTGGAATATGAGTGAGAGTTTCTTCTAAGTGACATATGTCATGTGAGCTCATGACGTCTAACATAATAAACCCATGCTAGGAGAGTTCCTCAATACCTTGCTGGGGTAAAGAGGCTGCATAGTTATAGAGATTGATCCATAAATAGCCTCTTGGGCTAACCACTTGGACAAAGGCCTCTGGGTTCATACCTATACTGTCACACGTTGTTTATGGGACTAGGATATCACCCCTTAGGTCGATTGATAGTGTTCCTTATGCCATCGTTGCTACATAATCCTCCAAGATATGCATAACATAACTGATGGATCAATACTTGTACATAATGTATAGACTATACCAAATAACATAATAGTACCAAGTCTATAAACATGTAAGAACTAGTCATGTCATAGAAAATCATTCTTGTGATTATAAGATCAAATCATAGTCATGAATGTTAATTATAGCATTAAAAATTTATATGCCATGCATAGCTTGATCATAAACTTGTAATACTTATGTGAAATCATATAAATTATGTATGAACTTAAGGATAACTTGAATACCATAATATGACCATGAGAAATTATAAATAATTAATAAAACATATTCATAACTGTAGATATATCATGGGAAGTCAAAACATAATTTTAAGATCATAAATGGGGAAAAAACCTAGTCCAGGGAGATTAAAAATTTAAACCCAAAACCATAGTTTTAGGCATGATGATGGAAGAAATTCCTGATTAAATACCCATATACCTTAGTTTGAAAGATTCTTGGAGAAAATATTTGGGCTTGAAATTTTGAATCTTGAACTTGAGAAACTCTTCTATGGAGTTCTTAGATGTGAAATTTGTGGAAGATTTAATGAAGAGGTTTTAAACCTTGGTTTCTTGATATTATTGATGTCTCTTAGGAGTTGAGAATTAGGAAGAGGAACCCTAATCTTGATCTTTCTTGAGATTTTAAATTTGGAGTTTTGATAGAGACCTTATGCGTAACTTAGGTGAATTCTGAGGGATTTCGATTGAATTGGGGGGTTATAATTGTCGCTTGGGGTTATGTGATGTGGATTGATATACAAGGTGCAAGACAAACGGGAGAGAAATAAACAAAGAGAAAATATATGTAGAAACTTACAATTAACCCACTGGTTTATGAATAACAAGGGACTGGTTACCCTCATCTTTCAATTAAACCTATGAATTAATGATAATTTCCTACAACAATCTACGGAATTCAACTTGAGTCCACAAATGGAAAACCTTCAATTGAATATAAATAAGAAGTTATAACTAGCAACTAAGGAAAATCCACCCTCAATCACATACTATGATTATGCTAAGTTACGTCTAAGCTACGCTAGGCTATGAGCTAAGCTCTCAAAAGAGTTTAAGTGTTTAATCATGAAAGTCTAAATGAAAAATACTGCAAACTCTAATATTTATATCTATTACAAGTTTGCAATATGGCACTCTGGCCCCTATGGTTTGGCCTCTTTAAAGTAACCCTCAAAGTTTTGGAATCTTTAATTAGGCCCCTCAAGTTTTGGAGTTCCCACATCTTGCAATTCACAAGCTTCCCATAGGTTGAATACCCTTTGGCATGGATTGAAAAAGGCTCCCCAAGCATCAATCTTCCTCATGGTAGCTTGCAATGCCTACAACTCCTTCACCTGACTCTGTATGAAAAACCAGGAGGGTTAGGTGTTATCCGTGCTCGTATCATTATAAGAAGGAAAGGTAACAATTACCCTTATATACAAGTGAAAATAAAGGGGAAAAAAGAATATTTGATTTATGCTAGTTAGGAATGTCATGCCATCCAATTCTCCACTTGCCAGTATTTTCCATGGCTTTGTCATTCAGCCTTAGGCATGGGGCACCAGACAGTGCGGCAACTCTAACAACCGTCCACTAAAACATGCATAACCTTTTACTTAAGGCTCGAATTTAGGTGTGGTTTTGCTGCATTGGAAAGATGACTCGAACAACATTAGTTTTATAGATTATGGTCACACAACACCTTATATTATAGGAGTTATGATCATTTGAAATTTCTCATAGAAATTCCAACTCAACTTTGGGTTAGAGGTTTATTTGAGGACCTTAATCTACCTCCATCACAAATTCAGCATTTAGCAAATAAATTTAACACCTAGGTTAAATTAGTATCTAATTGGGTTCAGGTCTAACCACAGACTATATACGGTTTAAATCTTAGCTCAAAATTATTGGATGTTACAGACAGGTTGTCAAATAAAATTTTCATATTATAGATTATAGAAGTTCTATATTTTATATAAATAATAATTGTTATCATAAAACCGATTCAAATTTGTAGAATTATTTGTTTAATGATTATCGATGTTTAAAATAATAATTGTTAAATAAAAGGTATAGGAAAACATAATATATATTTTAAGTAGTTGATAGTTGTTACACCTTTCCAAAGACCCAATGCTAATATTATTCCATACATCATGAGTTTAGGTCACTCTTTTTTCTTCTGCCACAGTCAACTTTTGTTTTAATTGATACCTCTCCAATTTGATTTGTTTCAACAGTCCTTTAAGTGATTCCTCTTGTCCTCCGATTCTTTAAATAAGGACAAAACTAGATCTTTATTTTCTTCGAATTCTCTTAGCTTATTTAATAATTCAAACTTGATAGCACCTTAAAATGCTGATGTCTCTGGTGTTGGACTCGACAATGATGATTTGTTTTGTGGTGTTGCTCTTGCTTCGTGGAATGACTCAATCAACTTAAAATAAGATCATCCACCATTATCCTAAATAAATAACAAATAATTATTTGACTTTATTTCTTAACTAGCTCAAAAATATGTATAACTTTTAATAAAAATGACTTTTCCAATAGCACAATTGTAGAACCTGCGACCTGGATTCTTATAGGCTTGTGATGTCTTTAAGATACCGTGATCACCACAGTCATAAATTCAAATATTGATTTTAGTTCTTCCCTATTTATCGACATTTGATGTTTGAGATTACTGAACCATCGTAGGTGTTGAAAAAAAATGAGGACTATATAAAGAAAGGTAAATGGTGAGGTTTAAAAAAGGTCTCATTCTTTTATATATGCCTCGACCGAATTGTTATCGTTGTGCATAGTATTTTGATCGCAAAGCTGGAGTGTACTATATTATCTACCAAATAAATAGTTTATTATACACCTTGGCAATCTATACTCGACAGCTATAAATTATTATACACATCATCTTGTATTGTTTAAAAGGACAATAATTTAAAAATTTACCATAAGATATGTAATTTTGACCGTTGCATTTCAAACATAAATAATTCAAATAGTTTATCATATACTAACGTCAAAATTTATGTGCTAAACTGGTCTATGCATTGTAGATATATCAATCATACATATGTAACTACTATAATGATCGATAATATACCGGTTAAATATAAAGGCCTATTAAAAAATGTCTTAAAAAAATAAGATAGGAGATTTAGCACTAAGTGTGTAATCTATAATCAACTCTGACAAAGGTCTATACTTTACAAGTAGAATATATAACCTATGTAAAACATGGTTAAACTGACTACAATGGAAAGGATTTAATAAAGTGACGAGTTATAACTTAAATTCATCTATTATAATTAACCAATAAATTTCTAATAGACTAAGTGCCTATCAATAATCAACTCAGACACAGTTCTATACTTTACCAGTAGAATATATAGCATATATAAAACACTGCTAAAAATAACTAAAACAGCAAGAAATTAATAAATGATAAGTTAAACTCATAGACTACAATTAATCTGTAACTTTCTGATAGACTAACTGAGTAATCGATAATCAATCACCGGACCGAGATATAATAGATCAATAGAATATATAGGTATGCTAAAATTTACCTTAAAAATAAAAAATAAATTCATCCAATGTGTCAACACCTAGTTACAACACACAAGAGTCTACTAACAATTGAAAAATGTGATGTAATGAGTATTAGGATGAGTAAGTCTTAGTACAAGTAATGTTTAAGAACAAGTAATGATCCTCAAAATCCAAGTTTATTTCGAGGAAGTAGTTCTCATTACCATTGCTCTACTATACATATTTGATCATGATTCAAATTATTTTGGACAATCATATGATGTAATAAATAGTTTTACAACACCTAAATGTATTGATTTCCCTTATATTTTTTTATTATTTTTTTATTTATATATCATTCCTTGTTTATTTGGATTTATAATAAATCCTTTAGTCAATCATATTTATATACATCCATCGAAGCTCGACCGTGATTGTAATCTATAATTTACCGTTATATAGACAATCACCAATATGGATAAAAAATAAAATAAAATAAGGGAATCAATATATTCAAACATTGTAAAACTACTTTATTATATTATATGATTGTCCAAAATAATTGATATCACAATCAAATATGTATGTGGTAGAGCAATGACAGTGAAAACCACTTCCTCAGAACAAACTTGTTCTTTGAGGATAATTACTAGTTCTCAAACATTACTTCTACCAAGACTCACTCATCCTAATACTTATTTGATCACATTTTCAATTGTTAGTGGACTCTTGTGTGATGTAATAGGTTTTGAAACTGAATGTTTTATTTTATTTTTTATTTTAAAGGAATATTTTAGCATGCCTATATATTCTATTGGTCTATTATATCTTGGTCTAGTGATTGATTACCAATTACTCAGTTTGTCTATCAAAAAATTGCAGATTAATTAAAGTCTATGAATTTATTTTGTCACTTTATTAATTTCTTGTTATTTTAGTTATTTTAGCCTTATTTAATATAGGATATATATTTTACTGGTAAAGTATAGACCTATGTCTGAGTTGATCATCAAATACACACTTAGTCTATTCGAATTTTTTATGTTAATTGTAGTCGATGAGTTTAAGTTATAACTTGTCACTTTATTAATATCTTGCCATTTAGTCTTTTTTAATCCATATTTTATATAGGCTATATATTCTACTGATAAAGTATAGACTTGTGTTCCAGTTAATTATCAATTGCGCATTTTTTCTACTGAAAAATTATGAGTTAATTTTAGTCTATGAATTTAAGTTATTACTTATCACTTTATTAATTTCTTGCCATTTTAGTCATTTTAGCCATATAGGCTATACATTCTACTGGTAAACTATAGACTTGTGTCTTAGTTGATTATCGATACACACTTAGTCTATCAGAAAGTTACGGGTAAATTTCAGTCAATTTTAATTAATTTTTAGTCATATTTAATATTGGCTATATATTTGTACTAATTAATTATTGAATAATATTCATTTTAATTATAGATAATGCATTTCATCTATGCTTAATATATCAGACAATGCAAACTAAAACTTCAACAGATCATTGTTTGATTTATTTTAAGAAAATAACAGTAGGAACACAATGAAATGAAAATAAATCCATCAGATAAAGAAACAAAATGTTATATTCATTAATCAAAGGATTTCATTGCATACATCAGATAGAGAAACAAAAATAGAAAAATGAAGAAGCTTTTTAATGGACACCACCATGGAAGCTTGATGCAATAAACCCTAAAACAACAAAAAGAAGCCTACATTATACAGTAAAATAAATCTAACTATGGGGATGGTGGGAAAGGGATGAGTTTGTTGATGTTGAGGTGATGCCTCTCTGTAATGACCCGTAGGAACAGGCCAATCATCAGAGTCCCTGTCTAGGAGCCATTGATCGTTGATGAGCCTTTGTAAGAGTAAGTCCAGGTCGTCCCTCATCGTAAGGACCTCTTTCATGAAATGGTTCATTTGTGTTGTTTTTCTGTTGCCTCTCCTTGTCATTTTTTCAAAATTTAAGTTTCTAGACTATAGCTTATTGAGGAAGATGATTGAAGTTTTGATAGACTAGGAGAGTTTAAATAGACCTGAAGAAAAGCCATAGGAAAGTTTGTCCAATTGGTAATCGACACGTGTTTAAGTTTTAGTCGAGGACGTCACATAGGAAAATGAGTAAAACTCAATCGATTCACAACGGCTACAAATTTTTCTATAATGTGTCATCATTACCCTTAAATGTATTTCATTGGGTTTTCTCAAACTTATTTTTTGATAATAAACTAAGGCCGTAGTTGATTATATAATTAAATTGCAATAAACTATACACAAAGTCGATAATGGAAATTGTACGTCTAGGAAACTGAAATATATATAGAAAGGCTTCATAATGTATGCCAAGTAAAGATAAATCAATAATAGACATAAAGTAAAGTCAATTGAAAAAACTGAGTACGTATTTAACAAATACACTGACTTTGTAAAAATAAAATAAATGTGTCATCCTATTTTGCAACAAGGCTACAAGTTGGTCTCTTATGTCCATGCCTCTTGCATATGAAGCAATTGTTCTTTCTCTTGTTCTTAAAAGACCCAGTCACATTTGTAATGTTATTCACCTTCTTCCTTTCAATTTTCGGTTCAAAGTAGGGTGGGAGAACCTTCATCTCCATGTATTTTTTTGAAACATCCCATTCGAACTCTAGAAGGACTACAAGGATAGATTCATGGTAGGCAAAGAGGTATGACTCAACTGTATAGACTGATAAAAATTATTGGTAGATGCTTGTACCATATTCATTTTCGTGATTCAATCTCAAAGATGCCATCACATGAGGACCTGGTATTTTCTGTAAGTCAAACCATCGTAAGAACATGACCTTTTCAATCGATTGACTTTAGCAGTGCGTCCATATCCAAATAAGTTGTATTCATCAATGCTCTTGTTTATATTATCCGCATGCATGTCATCGCCATCATTCATGTTTTTCTTTGTTATCTTTTTCGCCAGTGGGCATGAATGCAATATTTACTTTTCTCACCTCATCATGCCTCTACTAGAATAATTCACCAAACCTCCAAGCAATTACATTGATTATATTAGACACCGGGTACTCCTTCTTGTCTATAACATCAAGTTAAGATACTCGGTAATGTTTGAGGTCATTACATCAAACCTCTTACCTGGAAAATATGACCTCTCCACGTGTCAAAGTCAATCTCATGTTGGAGGATGTGTGCTATGTCGGGGTAATTATGCCTTAACTACTGAAAGTGATAAAAAAACTCCTCAAAACTATATGCCAGGGCTGCATTGTAGAACATCTTAAGCTAATCCCCCACATGGTTATTTTTTCGCAGATCTTCACCAAGATGTTTGATATGAAAACAGCTACGAATCGAAAAGTAAAGATAGATAACAAGACAGAACAATAGGAAATCATAATAGAACCCTAAGGTGTATCAAACCAAAGGACCCATTGGATTGATCCCCGCTGGGAACCACGCTCTTACGATGACCACAAGGGAATCGAAGCCACAAGAAATTAAGGTTTCTACATGGTTAGAAACCACCAGCTTACCAAAAGCTTACCACTCAACAATGGAGTCTTGTCATTAATATTCATAAAGTCTAAGCTATCAAATGAACCTACTTAGGCTATTTATAGTGCTAAGTTAATTATTATAAAAATAGCCTTCATGGGCTTAAGAAATAAACTAAATTGGTTGGAAATAAAATTAATCAGCTGGGGAGAAGAGTGGGAAAAATTCCCCACTGGTTATCAGTGGGAAGACATGTGCAAAACATTGGAGTATGGTATGGGTGACCCCATTAGGCAAACCGACTTGGCCCAGGGTTCCTCTTTTTGGTCGTCCACTTTCAGCTAGCCAGGATCTTTGTTGTTTTTCATTCCCAACTCTTTCTTGATCCTTGATATATCCTATTAAGCTATCCTCTAAATAAAATTAGGTCCTTCTGTCTTCAAGAAACCATCCAAAGTGTCCTTATGCATGAGCAACCCATGTAGTTTTTGCAGTTCCTTGGCTTGGCTTCATGTAAAGGGCCTTGAAGCTTGCATGGGGGTGGGGATATTCATATCATCCTCTCCTTCTTAAATAGAATATTTCCTCAAATTCGAGCTTTCATCATTGTCCATGGCTTCAAAAGGAGAGAGGTAACTCACATTAAAAGTGGGGTGTACTTGATATTCCGGTGGGAGATCAAGTTTGTAAGAATTTTCAATGATACTTGTAAAAAGACCATCTCCTCTCGACATCAACTTCCCTTTACATTTTTTCTAGAAACCTCTTTTTGCGAAAATTTACCAATACCTAATCTTCGGGTGCCAAAATCACCTTCTTTCTTCCTTTGTTGGCCTTCTTTGCATCCTCTTGATTTCTCTTCTCAAGTTAGTCGAATCTTTTCACTAAACTTTCTCATCGCTTGGACTCTTTTGTCTCCATTTAAGCTAACAATCACATCTTAAGACAAAGGGGCTAGATCCATAAGGTGAGGGGGTTAAATCCATAAGCAACCGCAAAAGGATTCATGCCAATAGTGGAGTGAACTACATGGTTATAAATTCCACAAGAGGCAAATACTCTTCCCATGAGGACATTTTTCCCTTAACCATGGAATTAAGCATAGACCCTAAGGTCCTATTAACCACTTCAGTTTGGCCATCAGTTTATGGGCGGCACGAAGTTGAGAACATCAACTTGGTTCCAACCTACTCCACATTGCTCTCCAAAAGTGACTAAGGAATTTGGAGTCCCTATCACTTACAATAGATTATGGGATACCATTTAATTTTAACACATTTTCAAAAAACAAGGATGCCACATGGGATGCGTCATCACATTTATTACAAGGAATAAAATGAGCCATCTTTGAAAATCGATCAATGATAACAAAGATGCTATCTTTTCCCCTCTTGGTTCTAGGCAAACCCAATTCAAAATCCATTAAGATGTCTAGCGAAGATCTTTGGGGTATAGGAAGAGGGGTTTATAAACTATGTGGGAGAAGTCTTGACTTAGCATGTTTACACTCAACACATTGACCACTAATTTTAGCCACATCCCTTTGCATGTTTGTCCAATAAAATTTCTCTTCAAGAATTCCCATGATTTTACGAATGCCAAAATAACCCATTAATCCTCCACAGTGTGCCTCTCTCATAAAATAATTCTCTCCATGAGCTCACCGGCACACACAATCTTTTTCCTTTGAACAAAATCTATGAAATTTGGAATAAGGGGTAGTTAACATATCCATCATCCATATTTCCCTATCCCATTCCATACATTCTTTAAAGAGATGGGCAAAATTGGGGTCCTCGGGGAAAATGTCTTTAGCATGTCAAAACTCATCAATTTGGAAGACAAAGTATTAATTAAAATATGTTTCCTTAATAGGGAATCATCCACCAAATTATATATCCCTTTTTGTAATGGATCACATAAGGGAAAGACTCAAGGAATTCAATCCATTTGGCGTGCCCCTGATTTAGCTTACCTTAGGCCCGAAAGTACTTCAAGGACTCATGATCGGTCCGAATCACAAATTCCTTGGGCCATAGGTAGTGTTGCCAATTTCCGAGAGCCCCGATCAAAGTTTATAACTCAAGATCATAGGTTGAATAGTTTAAGGTGGAACCTTTTATCTTTTCACTAAAGTAAGAAATCGGCTTTTGGCCTTGCATTAAGACTGTTCCAATGCCTACTCTACTAGCATCATATTTAACCTTAAATGTTTTGTCAAAATCTGGCAATTGCAACAAATGAGCGAAACTAAGCATAAATTTCAATGTCTCAAATGCCTTTTCTTGTTCGTAGCCCCATACAAAAGGTTTATCCTTTTATATCACCTCGGTTAGAGGTGCAATAATGGTACTAAAACCCTTAATAAATTGCCTATAAAAACTTGCCAAGCCATGAAAGCTTCATAAATCCCTAATAGATTTAGGAGTTGGCTAGGATTTAATAGCGTCTATTTTGGATTCATCGACCTCCACACGTCTTGAGCTTACAATAAATCCCAAGAACACAACCTCATCAACACAAAAAGAGCATTTCTCAAAATTGGCATACAATTGTTTATTTCTAAGTACATCAAATTTATTTTTCAAATGCTTCACATGATCTCCTAGGGATTTTCTATAAATCAAGACATCATCAAAGTACATAACCACACACTTCCCAATAAAAGTCTTCATTACATGGTTTATTAGCCTCATAAAGGTACTAGGAGCGTTGGTGAGTCGGAATGGCATAACCATCCATTCATAAAGACTAAATTTGGTCTGAAAAGAGATTTTCCACTCATCTCCCAGGTTTATCCAAATTTGGTGATACCTGCTCCTCAAATCAAATTTTGAGAACATACATGAACCATTTAGTTTATCTAACATGTCATCCAAATGAGGGATTGGGTTGTGATACTTTATTGTTATCTTGTTGATGGCACGAAAATCAACACACATCCTTTATGATCTATCCTTTTTGGGTACCAAAAGAACCGGCATTGCACATGGGCTCAGGGTTTCTCTCACATACCCTTTGTTGAGGATATTCTCAACTTGCCTTTGAAATTCTTTAGTATCTTCTAGGTTACTTCGATAGGTCAGCTTGTTGGATAATTGTGAGCCTGACACAAAGTCTATTTGATGTTCAATTCGATGAATTAGTGGCAACCCATTTGGTAGCTTTTCCAGAAAGATATCCTTGTAATCCTACAAAACAAGGAAAATAGAATGGGGAAGAGAAGAAGTAGAAGGGTTAGTATGTAAAACATGATACCTGTTTATGATAAGAATCAACAGACTTTGTTCCTCAACTTCCTTCTTTATCTCCTTATAACTTCTCAAGAGCAACAATTTTTCCTTTCCCTTCAATCTCCTTTGCTTCTTACTTTCGTCCTTATGGCTAACTGCTTTGGCAACATCCTCTCCTTTGCTCTCCTTTTCCTTCAATTCTTTCATTCAATCATAAAGGGCACTTACTTGAGAGGGCGGTAGTGGGTGGAGTACATGTTTACGACCATCCTTCCTTAGGGAGTAGG
>JBDJHY010174007.1:0-12259 GCA_039654485.1 Withania somnifera
TATTGAGATTGCATTGGGACTGGGCCGGTATCACCACATGATTATTGAGCTGTGAATGCTAGACACTACTTTTGGAAATGATGACGATAATGACATAAACTAATAAATTGGAATATTTTAATAATAATATAAGTAAATGACCTTTTAATGGTTTTACACTCAGCGGTGTACTGAGCACTTGGTATCAATATTTCTACTTATTTTAGCCTTGGCTTTACACCCTAGCACCGACAAATATCATTTAAAAAATTAATGCTGGAACTTGAGACCGACTCCGTTCAAAGGTGAGTATGGCTGCTCACACTTGAGTCAGTTGTTGTACAGTAGTGACTACAACTTTTCGATACTATCATATATACTGGTTCTGAGGATTATTAACATAGTTCCCTTGAGGACTTTGGTGATACATGACGTTGAGGCATGCTACGTGATAATCTACCGATATTACGGCTTGAGGCGTGGGACACCATAACTTATCGATACTATGACTTATGGAGACCATTGATATATATGAGGCGTTAGACGCCAGATTTGGTACCTATGAGACTTATGGTATGAGATGTGAGATTATGATGATGTTAAAGATTTTACATGTTGGACACACCTCCCTGGACCTTGCCTCAGGCTACAACGACATGAGGGGGATATACCGAAAATACTTAGGGTAGCCTTCCATATATCCTGACTACTGGGCCTATAGGTACCGAAGGATAGACGTACACAGGACTGGTTACTTCATGGTGTGTATTTACGTTTTTATACTTGTTTTCTTTAGTGTACCCATGGTAGTATGCGGACGCCTACTGGTGAACGTGTTTTTTATGTATGTTGCACTTCTTTTGGGGGGACTTGGCAGAGTTTATATGCATTACTGTATTACTGTTACTAATGCTTAGCTATTCTTATTGGTTACTTGATACTTCTTGTTATGTGGGATATTGTGCTTTATATCATTGTTCATTCATTCATTCCTTACTTGAGGTTATCTGTATACCATCCATACTCTCTTTCTATCTCCTACTTGACTCTTAATTATTTATTATTATTATTCACATATATTTCTGCAAGAATTCCGGGTACGACCTTCTTCATTTCTTGAAATCTTGTTATGTGATTAGCTAGAGATTACATGTTCTACTTGTTACTTGATTCCTATCTGAGTAGCTATCTTCCATGATGTACTATTTTCTTCTATAGACCTATTTATTGTCTTCCTTTATTTACTGTTTTGATTATTATTATGTTCCTAGAGGACCCTCGAAGCCTACTGGGTACATGTTGCTTCGACAACTTATATTCATACAACACTTTCCCATGTGTAGATCCGAGTACAGGTGCCTGACCTTGATTCAAAGACCGCTGTTTGTGCAGACCCTATTGTTTTTCAAAGAATCAGGGTGTGCTTGGTGTCCAGTTCTTCCTGCTCCTCTTCAGTATTAGATTGATCTCCATGTATTTTCAGAGATATTTTTGTAAAATACATTTGATTCCATGTTCTATATTTAGAGGTTTTGTATTACACTGATACCGGGTTTTGGGAATAGTTGATTCTTTATAATTCTGCATTCATTCATATATTGTTATTATACTTGTGCTTTTCTCTTTTGATATAGTAGTCCTCCGCTTCAGCTTTGGACTACAGGGTTGGTTCTCCTACTAGTGGTATAGTAGGTGCTATCATGATCCTGGAAATCGAGTTCTGACAAATACCATGTAAACCTCTCCTCTATGCCTAGGTGTATGCAATATTTGGTACAATGGGCCTCATGAAGCATGGTCTGAATCACATCATCAACTTTGGAAATGCAGGTGCCAATGCCTATCTAGGACATACTATCAGAAACTAACAAAACCCTATAGGAGAGATCCCAAAACTATGCGCTTCTCAATTATAATCAACTATCATTTTCACGAAAAGGAAATTGATACCAAGCAGTCAACCGATAACATCAGGTACCACAAATTACAACTGACTTTGTCTGCAAAGCCAACCCAACTTAGCTTGGAATTGAAACCAAGGTGACTATCTGAACCTTGATTATTAAAATCATCCTATCAACTTGAAATCAACCGAAAATAGACCAGAAAGACATTAGAAAAACAAGGAAACGATCACCCAAAGGTACTCTGTCATTCTACTCCCATGCTGATAATAACCTCAAATCATGACTGTAACTCAACTGTTGTCATCTCATACTCAAACAATGTAACATTCCAAGCCATCATGTAATCCACAATCCAAATACACAAACCAGTAACAATCGCAAATCAAAAATATGGATCAACTCCAAATATTCATAACCTTTTAACGTTAAGAGCCCTTAAATCAGAACCTGAAAGCATCGAGACTTTCACATAAGGAACACAATCACAAAACTAGATCATAACTAGTATAAACCAACCACTGGTCCAAACACAAGAAATTGTAGCAAAACCCAACCCAATATCCACTGACAAGGATCCAATCATGCACGATCTCCTTGACTAACTAAAACTAGAAACAAATTGCATAACCGGGTGTAAAAATCCTCTGGGTTACCACAACCTCTATCCACTACTAAAAGAGCTCTGCTACCTACCAAAATAGTTATATTCCTAGGGGTATAAAGACCAACTGCAAGCAACCACAACCGAGGGAACCCAAGAGATAATAGCCAACCCTATTTTAAACCTGAGGGTAAAGATAACCTCACTCTAGAATTAAGGAAAACAAAATGAAAAAGAGAGTCATTTACTCATAAAAACTACTCACTCTGGTCCTCCAGAATGAACCAATAGAAGTCACGGATAATACAGGTCACAATCTAGAGCTACGGGATAGCTCATGGTCGGGCAAGGTTACCATAGGATAGCAATGCACTTTCCTACAAAAATGAAGAAACTACAAACTCGCAATGCTAGTAAATACCCTTGAGGAACAAACTGTCTGACCTGAACGTAGGACAATCTCAATCGGAAAGGGTCTAAGGAAACATATCAAAATGTCAATATACATTGGTCACAGATAAGGTATAATCATAGTATAACAATCCCGGATCTAGGGGAACAAGGTAACTTGCCTATGCCCGATAAATCACTAAGGCTACCTATTAACAGAAGGTCCAACTCCTCTATCTCATAGTGTCTACAGGCTAAACTATACAAACAACTCAAATCCTTCACTAGGATCCACCATTGATGGTTCCCTCCTAATACACAGGAAAAATGAGGATCCTACAAATAATATCTACCACTAGGGGTAGGACAAGGTGAGGGTGATCAAATATCAGCTAGAATATAGTAAGGCCCTTCTAAACAAAGGGACTTAATCCCTGAACCATAGGACTACAACTTGATAAGGAATTACAGGCACCTCCTGGGCTAACAGACATGACTCAACTCGCCAAACAAAGTCACAACACGGGGTGCCACCAAATAATTACACAAAAAAGGGCCACAACATCAAAGGCTAATGGTAAGTCCTAAACCTAGTGTACAATACCATATCAGTAAGGGTAAGGTCAGCTAGCACATATAAAACAATCAGGAAATAATTCAGCATCACACCCAAGTCAAAGTAAGCCAACTAGGCAGGGAGTAAAATAAAACCATATCATAACTAGAACTCGAAAGTATCTCATCTGACACTGTGCTCCAAGGCCATAATCCAAAAGGAAAAGAATCTCTAGAAGACTCTACAGGCCAACCTGACTAAGGATTCCACAACCGGGGCACTCCTTGGCCCAAAAATCAAGCCTTATGCAAGAATAACAAAAACCATTAATACTACCATTCTCTCTAACTGACTGCTAAGGTGAGGTTGCAATTACTGTTGACTGTATGGCCTAGCTAACCACACTCATAAAAACAAAGTGCTACTCTGAATGGAATCATACCAAACTACTCAAGCCACTATGGCCCTGTCCACTTGAAGATGCGCCCATGATGGGCTAACTACTCTGAGTACCCAAACCTCTATCGGTTGATTAAGAAAATATCTAAACTAGCTGATTAGACTAGACCAACTGAATCTGTTGTTGCTGCTGAAATCATTTTGAGAAATCAAAGAAGGAGGTGGATGGGCCACACCCAAACTCTTGCTACTCTACCTTGACTTCTATAACAAAAAAATCTCGAGAAGGGGGTAATCTGTGGTTGCACATCCAAACCTGTCAAATATAAGAAACCCCAGGATGTTCATCCCTCAAATCGTGAGATGAATCATAATCATCCCTCATTTCCTGATAAACTTCCTAACCACTATCACCGTAAGTCTCACGACAAGCCTCTTCAAGGGCCATCAACTGTCCGAATATCTGTCCAAGGATATTTCCTGCTACTAGCAAATGCTCCGTTATCATATGGAGCGGCAAAACTAACTAGCTGAAGAAATCCATCATCCTTCTATGTCTTCCAACATACACTGTAGGTATATGTCTATTCATCATGACAAAAAATGTCGCATAGTCCCAGACGGTCAGCAACCCTGTTAAAAAAACCAATTAATCTCATCCTCAACCGATACTCCTCTTGAAACACCTACCAGTACGCTTAAGTAAACTCTAGTGCTCTGTGGAATTGGCATGAAAGTAACCCTTACTGGAGCCTAAGTGACCCTCAAACTCTGTATATGATGATGTAATCCTCTAGCACTCCATTCTGATTTTGGACTCTAAGAACGCATGCGGGTATCTCACTAGTGCCCACCGAGGGCCTCTTCCTAATCATCTAAAAAGAGTGGAACAGAATAAAGTGATAAGAAACCCAATGAATATACAACACATATAAGGGTGAAGAAGTGAGAGACCTTCCTATAGAGTGTCCTATAGCCTCACGAAGATAGGATACAGATCTGGGTATTGATCCGTGGGACTCTACCAAATACTTGCTCTTACAGAAAGAGACACCGATGAACCTAAAGCTCTGATACCACTCTGTCATGACCCAAAAAATGAGTTGTGATGGAATCTACATTTCACCTGTAGACGAGCCTAACTCTAGCTCAGAGCAAGTGGCGGTGGTCCATTACTAAGTAACAAAAAGAAAAAGGAAAAGAAGATGAAAAGAAGGAATAAAAATAGAACACAAAAATACATAAATGAACATGAATCCCCAGAACCTGGTATCGTGGTTGTAGAGCATATATATACAGAAAGGTACAAAATACAACCCACACTGGAACCTACAAAATAGCTATCAAGACTCCAAGTAGAACAACTGTAGAAACAGAAGGATGACCGGTCAGCATGAATTCTAATTGCTCACCATACTCCTGAACAGCATCAAGCTAGCCCATATAATCGCGCCTGTCCCGATGACTCGTACTAAGACCTGCATCAGGAAATAATGCAGAAGTGTAGAATGAGTATTAAAAACAACGGGTACCAGTAGGCATCATAAGCCGATCGAAAAAAAGTAAGTATAAGAAAGGTAGAGAGTGATCACAAACAAACAAGGTAGTGGCACATAATGTATAACAGAAAATGGTTAACTACAGTAATAGCTAATAAATGCAGTGAAGGATCAATTATCAGTATGTGCATTATAAGCTAACAAGGATGACAAAAAGTCACTATCAGGGTTCCACACATAAAACCTGGGAACACAAGTAAATCATGACCAACGCGACACATACTTGGAGCTCCAACAACACAAGTAAGTACTAATAAAAGACTACAAAACCATCAATAAGATAAGCTAACAACAAATTTAGCAAGTTCACGAGTAGTACCTATCATACATAAAAGGGATAAAACAAAGTCTACTAGCAAACAAACCTAGCCAGTACCCCATTCTATCGATAAGTACAATCAAGCAGTGAAGTAACTTAACAGGTACTCCCCTTTAAGCACTAAAGAGTACAACCAAGCGCGAAATTATGCAATACACAGGTGTGCTGAAGAGTAAATAGTTCACGTACGTACCCTCCTTGATACAAGACTGTTAGGAGCAGACCTATAGAATCTTCCCCGTATACATCCCCAACCTACCCCAGTATACCCTTCCCCGTCCATGCAACATACCCCAGGAATGGAGACCCAGGTCGGAAAGATCATGGAGGGATCCAATCCCACGTACATAAATCTTCGTAACTAACCAATTAATGCCTTAGTTATCAAGGATAAATGCCCAAACCTCAGGCTCAGCCCGTATATCATATCTCAATAGAAACTCAACTCCAGCTATGTAAGAAAAATCCAAAAATCATAGTATTAGTGAGAAAATAGCCTCAAGTGGTGTGAGAAAATAGCTCCATATTGCTCATGAGCGTAATCATGAAAGATAAAGGTATATATAAAATCAATTTACGGTTATTACTCTATCAAAATCAACTTACTTGTTAAAAATATTTAATGCATGCTTGTTACAAAGAACCAATCAATAATTAAACTTGTGTAGGGCATCTAATTAGAATTTATAGGATGGATGGCAAGCCCTAGTCACAAGGTACATCCTTTCCTAGCCCAAACCTCCCTTAGCCATGAGTAATCGCACCAAAGAGGCCACAACTTTCCATAGGATGACCATTAAGTGCCAAGTACACACCCATACAAAAGAAAAATACGGAGCTATCATATCCTTGTCCAATACAACTCATCCTCGTGGACTAGGGAATGATATCATTACAAAAGGCTGCTAACTACACAGCAAAGTCGTATTCGTTTAGGTATAATGTCATTACATAAGGCAGCTAATTATCTATCATAGTTTCACCTGCTAGGTACGATGTTATCACACATGTCTTAGGTATAACACAAAATAATCAGCCTACCTAGATCGACTCTAAAGACAAAATCCTAAATCAGGGGATAGTTGTTAAGCTCTAATCACTAGTTTAATACATCAATAATACGCACCAAAGATTATAATCCTCCCCTGACCATGCTATGGTCTAGAGTTGTTGTGAGACACGCGGATAGGGAAGTATATCCCTAGGGTAAGTAACCAAGCTACAAGCCTGCTAAGTAGGCCATAGGACGGAAGAATAGCATATCAGGGCCCGACTAGTAATCCCAACCCTTAGATGGAATTTACCATACATATACTATCCTAATACCAGTATGAAGAAAGTAGATCATAGCCTACCTTGATCCCTGTGATATCCTCTAGAAACATGCTCAAATATAAAAAAAATCACGTATGAAGCTTGAATTTACGTGAGGCTAGCAAAAACATAGCCCACATGTCAAGATGAGTAAAACAAGACCCATATTTCTATATAAATAACGGGGTCTAAATCCAAGATAAAAATGGGTCTGTAAACCCTAATAAAGGAAATATTTATACCAACACATAGAGCACAACTCATACATCATGTGATACAAAATAGGGCTTAAAATAACTGTAGGAATCAAAGATATAAGCCTAGAAAACTTATGTAATAACAAAAACAAAGATGGAATTTGTCACTTCCCATATGAAATTGCCTTTGTAATAACTCTCTCCATTCAAAATAGTGGTCCTTCTCTTCAAATAAACCAGAACATGATTATAGGAATTATCTATAGAGTACTTTTCAATCTCCCATTGCCTTATTTTATTCCACCATCTTCTAATACATTATTTTAGAAAGAAACCAATCTGAGTCGTAGTAGCATTAGAATAATATCTACATATAGCATTAGAAACCTCACCTTTTAGAAAAAGTTTTCAATTCTCTCTTTTTCAGGAATGGTACAATAAGTACAGAGTGGAGAAATGTCTACATTACATCTACATCAACATTACCATCAGTACATTTCCTTGCCAAAGCCTCTAAGTGAGAAATGAATATTTGAATGGAAAACCTTTACTCCATATTAACTTAAAATCATCTTTTACATCTTCTCTCTATATCAGTAACTAGAAGTTTTGACACTAAATGACCCATTAGTAGTCTTTGTCTATCATGGTTTGTCATTCTGACTGATGACTAGTTGAACCATGTTCATATTGTTTCTGATATGATCAACTACTTTTTCTGGGACCAATGATTGCATTAGATCATAGTCCCATCCTCCTTCAGTCATTAATTCTTTTATATCACTTTAGTTAAGGAAAGTATATTCCATAGAGTTCATCAAATACGAAGGACCTAAATTAGTCCAATTATCAAACCAAATGCTAGATGATCCCCCTGTAGGTTCCTACTATATAAACCTTTTAATTTCTTCTCCATTCTAAAGCATGTGTTTCCATACTTAGGTCCCAGTCTTCCATTGAATTGTGGACATGACTTTTGTTTGGCAATCTTTAAGAGTTATTTCTCCACCATAATTTAGTATAAAAATCTATAGAGACATCATATAAAGATATAAAATGAAGACCCCCTTCCTGTTTAGGTAGACATACTTTTTCCCATGCTACCAAATGCTTACTTCTGCTTGATTTACTATTTCTCCAACAAATATTGGCAAAGATCTTGTGAAGTTCCTTTATTCCATATCTAGGAGGTACTATAGCATATAGAACATAAATCAGCACACTCTGAAGTACACTTGTGATAAGGACTTGTTTTCCCCCTCAAAGATAACATCCTACCTTTCCATATCTTAAGTTTCCCTTTGATTTTATCCAATAATTCTACATAATTCTCTTTTCTCTTCCTTTTATGAGTAGTTAGACATCCCAAATTATTAATAGGAAAAGATCCCTTGGTCATACCAGTAGCTTGCTCTACTAATTTTGTACTAGATCCATCAGCATTCTTGTGTAAGTAAAAGAAACTTTTTTCCTTGTTTATTTTCTGTCCTGATAATATATCATATTCCTATAGAGTGGACATAATCTTCTATAATGAGTGTCCATGTGTATAGGAAAAAATGATTGTATCATCAACATAGGTTAGACGATTAATATTAGAACTTCATTTAGGAATTCTAAAACCAATATATTGACCATCTTCAAACATAAAATTAGGGGCCCTTCCTAGCACTTCAACAGAAATAATGAATAAAGAAGGGCAGAGGGAGTCACCCTGTTTCACTCCTTTATTTGAGTTGAAAAAAAACCATGAGCTTGACTATAGATTAAAACAAAGTAGTAATTATTAGAAATTAATCTCTAAATCATGTCTACTATCCTGTATGAGAAATCCATCTCCCTTAAACTCTCATTAAATAAAACCAGGATACTTTATCATAAGCTTTGTCCATATCTAACTTGGTGATAACATTTGTTGGCTTTCCTCTTTTTCCAATATCAGCAACTAGATATTGGGAAAGGAGGACATTCTCAGTAATGTTTCTTCCTTTAATTAATCAAGATTGATTAGTAGAAATAAAATATAGGTAACATATCCTCCAATCTATCATGCACAATTCTAGATAGAATCTTGTTAACAAAGTTACTCAACTTTATTGGTCTCATATCTAAAAATGTTTGCACATTTTTTTCTTAGGTATAAGAACCAAGTGAGTGTGAATAATGGATTTGGGAAGGGTATTGCCTGTAAAGAAATTATGAACCATTCTAATAATGTCAGGACCAATGATATTGAAGCAAACTTGAAAAAATCTTCTTGAGAGGCCATCAGGGCAACATGCACTATCACTATTAAGATTAAACACAACCTTAATCTCTGTACTATATGGCATATCCTCCAGCCATTCATTTTCCTCATTTATCACCATTTTAGGGGCATGATCTAACAATGAACAATCTGTAGACTCTATCCCTTTTTGAAATTGTTTTTGATAGAAATCTATAGCTTTCTTTGCAGTCTCCTATCCATTTCCAGCCATAGATCCTGGAATTTTTAATCCTTTTCATCATTAGCTTTTGACTCCTACCTTTAACTAAACTGTGAAAAAATCTTGTATTTCTATGTCCACTTTTCATAAAATGCCTTCTGTTGCAAATAAATTTCCTCCATATGGTTCTTTTTCTTCATTGGGAAATTTTTCAAATAACTTCTCCTTGATACTAGCAATCATCCCTAATGACCATTTTTTGAAATGTGTTACAATATATTTATCTGCTCCACAAGATTAGTGTCATTTTAATCTTTTAAATATTTCTCTTAAAATCCATAAAAGGGTTTAAAGAGTAATCAGAATACCAATTTTACTAACAACTTCCATAAAGGTTTCATGTTTATTCCAGAACTTCAAAAATCTAATTGGTTTTTGGGTTATTTTTTAATAGAATCACAGGAAAGTAGCATGGGTACATGATCTGACCCTGCCTTAGGAAGGATCTTAACCTCTCATTAAAGGTACAAGTCCAAAAGACCTGAGTTAGCTAACATTTCTAATCTTTCAAATATGTTTTCATCTCCCACTCTCCCATTCTACCGTATGATAGGGCTACCCTTGGAATTGATCTGAGTGAGGTTGAATGATTCCAAGCATTGTCTTAAATCATCATCTCCTACTCTATTAAAAGAAAACCCTCCTAATTTGTCTTCTACATTCAATACCACATTAAAATCCATTTCATCAGCTAAGGATTCTCATATTATTATGAATAGAGAAAAATTCTTCCTATAACCTTGAAGACCAAAAGTGACGACCTCTACTAGATGCGGCAAATCAACCAACGTTAGATTATTCTCCAAGACTTATCACACTTAGTATATACTAGAGTAATCATCAACACTTTATTGGATCAGACTTCAGAAAGTCTTATAGTGATTTACTGTTCTAAGTTACTCACTATACAACATCATATCCATGATTTATAAACAGCCAAATCTTCCCATTGTTATTATATATTGCCTAAGACATCTTCAACCTTCTGTTATACTTGTTGATGGTTCTATTATGTTGTAAAAGTTCCATTAAGGCAACAAAAGCAAACTTGTGATAACTGTACACTCGTTGAGATGCTTGTTGCATCTTAATAGATCTTATGTTTCATATTAGGGCTTTCATCATTTATGCTTAGACTCAATGATAGTATTCCTTCTTATTTGCACTCTGATAGGCTGAGATAAGTCACCCATACCTTGTTACTTTCCTTTTTTGTTGATTTAATTGCCTTGACTACTCTTAGAGACAAATTAGCATCTTGAAAAACTTGGTCTTTCTTTCTATCTTCTATATTTTTCCAACCTTCCTTAGCCTCTTCTCCCCTATCTTCCTTTTCAACCATGTGAGTGAGTATGTTGTGAAACTCCTGGAAAGGATTGTTGCAAAAGAGTTATTGGTAGGGATTTTATCTTTCTAGGCTGAGTAAGCATGATCATTTAGAAACTTCTCTAGATTATTATCAATTTTGAACCTCTTATATGTGGAGTTCAAGAGCTCAACTCTACCTTTAGTCTGCCCATAGAAATATTTCCTCTTGTTCTTCATGTCCTTGGAAACCTCTTCCCCCTCAGGATTCTCCTCTTCATTTTAGTGCTTTATTTTTATTCTTAATCTACAGTGTAATATTTTGCATTCCTCCTCATTATGACCTTTTATCTTGCATTTAAAATAATAAATTGGCAAACCATCATACTAGATTTTTAGTTTTTCAACTCTAACTTCATTGTTGCTTTCATCCACTGCTTGTAGCTTAATAAGACTGGTAGTTCGACACTGAGATCAACCTGAACTTTAACTCTAGCATGTCTCGTTTTATTTATGGTGAGGCTAATGAAAAAATTAATTCCTTCCAAAAAATGTTGGAAGAAGGTTCGAGAATAAGATCCAGGCCAAAGCGTGGGTTGTTTCCTTTTCTAGCTTGAACTTGGCATCATAGAAAAGGATCCTCATATGATAATTCCTCCATCTTTTGCCACAATATAGTATGCATTTTTAGCCATAATGTTTATAAAGTCATCTATTTTGCTCAGTCTCATCAGAATGTGTCTAATTCTCAGTAAACCTATTTGGCAATCCCCTTCAATATTACATTATTTGGGAATTTAAATTCTGAAATCTTCTAAATCTGGTCATTCATAGGAGAACTTACCAACAACAGCATACTGTAGATTCGCAATGATGTTCATTTTTTAGATCTTTTCTTTTGTCCGCGTAATTCTATGCACTCTTTAACCATCATTTTTTTCTTAACTGGAATAGGATCAACTTTTGTTTTTCCTTCCAATTTGGCTTTCATTTCCGATGCAAGCTTCACTAAATCAGAAAATTTTACTTAATCATTGTTATTCTCAGTCGTATCGATAGATAATATTGGTTGTTTAGGCAAACTAGAATTCATGCTTATATTATCGCTTTGTAGATTAGGGAATTGGTCAAGTGATCTAAGGGAAAGCACCTGGTTAGCCACCGGAAGTTACTGACCGGTGGCTGCAAAGTCCTTATAAGGACAAACATAAATATATTTTGTAATTATTTTATAAAAAAGAGTA
>JBDJHY010174018.1:0-12259 GCA_039654485.1 Withania somnifera
AGATCCAATTGGGTTAGTTCAGATCTTTTCTCAATCACCCAATAAGGCCTGAGTACTCAGAGCAGTCAACCCGTCAGGGGCACATCTTCAGGTTCCCAAGGCCGTGGTGGACAGAATAGTTGAGTTTGTGGTTCAGTCTAAGAAGGAATAAGGGTTGTTATAAGTGTGGTTATCTAGGAATTAGGCTAAAGGGTGTTGGCAGTGCCGGGCCATACAGTCGATAGTGATTGTAGATTCACCTCAATAGTTAGTTAGGGCGGATAGTTGTATTAGTAGTCCTTGTTATGATTGCAGAGGGATTGGTTTATGTGCCATGGAGGGCCCTAGTTGTGGATGCATTAGTCAGGATGGTCAATAGAGTCTTCCAGCGGTTCTCCATCTTTCGAGTTGTGATCTTGAATAGGGTGCTTCGAGTGAGCTATTTTCGAGCTCTATGAATGACACAATTTTATTTTATTCCCTACCTGGTTGGCTTATGCTAACTTGGGAATGACTCTGGCTTATTTCTTGCTTACTTTATTGTGCTATCTCAAGTGACCTTACCTTTGTTGATTTTTTATCACAGACTTAGTTTAGGCCTTGCTTTTAGACCTTTGATGTTGTGGCCCTCTTTTATGTGGTTCTTCGGTGGTATTTGGGTTGTGATTCCTATTGGTGAGCTGAGTCTTGTATTTTAGCCCAAGGGGTGCCTGTGAGTCCTTGTTATGTTGTGGTCCTGTGATTCAAGGTCTGATTTCTTTTTTTAGGAGGGCCTTACTATATCCTAACTGAGATCTGAGCACCCTTGTCTTGTCTTGCTCTTAGTGGTGGATATTGGTTGTAGGGTCATTTTTGTCTCATGTATGAGGAGGTAGCTTTTTAGTGGTGGATCCTAGTGAGGGATTTAAGTCGGTTAAATCATTTAGCATGTATATATTGTGAGATAGGGTCGTCTGTTGACAAAAAGCCTTAGTAATTTTGTCGTGCATAAGCAAGTTATCCTATTCTTACTAGATAATGGATTTTTATATTATGATTATACCTTAGTCGTGATCGTACCTCGAAGGTTGATAGGGTCATTAGGCCCTTGCCGATTGAGATCGGCTTTACATTCAGGTTAGGTAGTTAGTTCTTTAAGAGTGCTTATTAGCATTGCGTGTTGAGGTTTCTTCATTCTCATGGGTAGATGCCCTGTTATCGTATGGTGACCTTTACCTCTA
This sequence comes from Withania somnifera, assembly GCA_039654485.1. NCBI lineage: Eukaryota > Viridiplantae > Streptophyta > Magnoliopsida > Solanales > Solanaceae > Withania > Withania somnifera. The sequence goes on from JBDJHY010174018.1 coordinate 1,200, forward strand.
TAAGAAGCTCGGTATCTCTAGGTTGTGATCCGTATCATCCGTGACTTCCATTGGTTGGTTCTAGAGAACTAGAGTAGGTAGCTCTTGTGAGTAAATAGTTCGCTTCCTCTGTTCAATTTTCTTTGGTTTTGGTTTGGTTTCCAAAGAGATATCTTTATCCTTTACCTATGGCAATCTTAAATGGTGTTTCATCTTTATCCTCTTGGGTTCCCTCAGTTGTGTTTTCTAGTGGATAGTATTTGTACGCGCAAGTATATAACCATTTCAATAGGTGACAATGCTTCTTTATGGCGGATCAAGGTTGTGATATTCCATAGTATTTTGGACTTCTAGTTATGTGTTGTATATCTAATCTTAGTTAATTGATGTGACTATGCAGCTTGATCCTCATGAGTAGATACTAGCTTGGTTTTTTTTTGATTTCTTGTGTTTGGACTGGTGATTGGTTAATACTACATTTATGATTCAACTGGATACTGTCGAGTTCTGAGTTGTGGTCACTTAAAAGTTACGAGTAGATGGATTTCATCATTGTTCTTAATTTATGATTATCACTGGCTTTAAGTATTTTGATTTTCCATAGTGAGATGTCTAGGTCTGTTACATAATTTTGATATAAGATGATGACACCTGAGCTTATAGTCATGATCTGAGGTTTTTATCAACGTGTGAGTAGAATAACAGTGTACCTTGGGGTGATCGTTTCCTTGTATTTCAAATGTCTTTTTTAGGTTGATTCCTGATTGATTTCAGGTTGGTGGGTTGATATTGATGATTGAGGTTCAAATAGTTATTCTAATTTTAGTCTCAAGGTCAATAGTAGGGTTGACTATACGAGCAAGGGAAACTTTTATTTGAGGTACCTGGTATAGTTGTTAGTCGGTTGGTATCAGTTCTTTTAGGTTCTTGAGTTCATGATCTTGTTGGTTGATGGTACTCGTGGGACTCATAATGTAATGTCCTTTATGGTCATTTATGATACATAAGCAATGTTTATCGTTCTAGAATGTTTTAGTAGATGCTCCAAGTTATTTATAACTTGCTGGGACCGGTAGTTCGGATCCCTGGCAACTCAGTTGAGAAATATCTCAATTTTTCTATTCTAGAGTCTAAAACTAAGTACTCATTGACCAAAGTCAACTTTTCTTCAAGACAAGCTTGAAATAAATTTTTGACAGTTTTTTTAGCTCCAGGTGCCAAACAAAGTCAAGTTTGACATTAATTTTGTGTTTCTAAGTTTTCATTTGCAATATTTTCTCATTTGTGAATTTTAGTTAAGCTAAAGGCCTAATTTGGAGCTTGAGTGGTATTTTTGGTGTTCGGAGTGTGTGATCGGAATTTTGATGCTTCCATGAGCTCCAAAAGGGTAATTCTAGGCTAGTGGAGGTATTGGTTCATTTCCCAAACTTGTCATTGCATTTTCGAGGTTTTGGGGGAAATTTATGATTTTAAGCCTAAGGCTTGACTTGGTCAACTTTCCCCGAAACGACCTTGGATTCCAATTTCAGCTGGGGTCATTGAGTCCAGAATATTGTTTCAAGTGCATGTGCATAGTTTTTTTGGGTAAATTGGACTCTGAATGCATTTCGAGTGGTGATTCAGAGCATTTCTTTCTTTTTGATTCTGGCATCAAAACCTGCAACTAGTGCAGGTGGCTCCTTCATTGTGATCGCGGAGCCAATCCATGTGATCGCGATTCAGTTATCTAGTACACTTTACGATCGCGAAGTGTATTCATGCGATAGCAATGAAGTCATTCCCAGTTCCTCTATGCAATCACATAGAATATTCACATGATCGCGATGCCCATTAAATATACCCTACATGATCGCGACCCTTGATGACGCGATCGCGATGTATTAATTACCTGATAGTTTTATTCCCTACATGAACCTCAAATCTTTTATTCACCAAAACCTTTATGCTTTACCCCGTTGATGTGCAAAAAACTCATTCCAAACCTCAATCCAAGGTTGAGAAAAATTCCCAAGTGTTACTCTTATATTTTCACGCGATTTGTGTAAGTTTCTTTGTAGTCTTGATCCTTGAATTTCTTAGTTTCTTCCATTAATAGCGCCAAGTGGTGAACTTGATGAACTCATGTCATAATTCATATATCTTTGTTCCTTGAGTAATTTTGGTGTGTAGATCGTTAATTCATTAGATTCCAACATTTAATCCCATAAATATTGCATCTCTGACATTTTCGAAGATAAATTTTTCCGGGCTATTTTGATGGCCTTAGGAACCCTGTGTTTAAGTTTATTTTTTGTTCTGATGAGCGAGCCCCTCAAGCTCAAATAAGGCCCAATTTTAGGCCCATTCTGAAAATTAGCATAATTTATACTATTTAATTTCGTATTGATAAATGGAATGATATTTTTGAAAGTTTTAGATCAATTGGAGCTCGTTTGATATCAATCAGAGTAATATCTGTGAGCTTGCAGCTTTTTGTCATTGGATGACAAGTAGGCTCTGTGGGGCTATCTTTGGGGTTATAACTTTAATAATTGTACTAAATAGCATTTGTTGGTTGGATATTTAGGTGGTTATAGTGACCATGGACCATTTTTTTTTGTCTTTTTTCTCATTTGGTGTATATGTTAAAATCTGAATTTATACGGTGTCCATGACCTAGGATTTTCCCAATGATAGCTGTTAGGGCATAGATGGTTGTTATTTCATGTATAAATACTTGTTGATATATTGTGTATACATTATATGAGAGGTTGAGCCTTTTCCTCTGATGAGAGTGCATTGACGATGGGCTAGTATCACCATACGACTGTTGAACCGAGGAGGCTAGAGAATGATTTAGTAATAATGATGGATAATGACATAAAGTTAATAAATTTGAATAGTCTAATAATAATATAAGTAATAACCTTTTTTAACTCCTTTTTTAACTGTTTTAGACTCCGCGTTGTATCGAGCACCCAATAATATTATTTTTAAGTTTTTAGTCATGGACTTTACATCATGGCACTGGGAATTATCATTTGACTAAATATGGGGACAAGAGACCGACTCCATTTGGCAGTGAGTACAGCCACCGGTACTTGAGTCCCTCATCGTACGACAATGATTACAACTTTTTGGACACTTATCACACTTGCTGGTTGTGGAGACTTTGATGATACTTGTCCCACTAAGGATACTGGTGATACCACTACATTGAGGCGTTAGACGCTATGACTTGCCGAGTACGATTTAATGGCATTATTGATATGAGGCATAGGATGCCAGACTATGAGGCCCTTGAGGCTTTGTAATTTGGCATGTGAGGTTATGATGACATTAGAGATTGTACGTGGTGAGAATACCTTCATAGACTTTGCATAGGGGCACTATTTACTTTTCATCACTCCTTTGAATTACATTTGTATATTCTTAGTTGTACTCCTCTGGGCTTACGGGGGAAATCTAGTTGGGTTACTTATGTGTTGATGTATTCTTTACTAGCTAGTATTTATGGCATCTCATATATGTTGGTGATTAATTTCCTGCCTTAGTTACTGTTATATTCAGTGGTACATTCCCTGTGTTCCTTTTTCTCTTATTGGTCTTTTCGTGTGCTGGTTACGTTGGAGCTTCAGGAACGTCTCGCATTTGGTCATGATTTTCTTGTGGCCCAGGTTCTGTGTGTTATACCTTGATAGTTACTTTTCTTTATACTTGTTAGCTGATGCTTCACACACTGATAATTGATCCTTCACCGCACCTGCTAGATATTAATGTCGTTACCCTTTTCCTGTTGTACGTTACTTGTTATTACCCTATTTTTTATCACTCTTTACCTTGTTTATGCTTACTTTTGTTCGGACGTCCTATGATTCTTAATGGGTACCCATTATTTTTATACGGATGCTACACTTCTGTATCTTTTTGTGATGCAGGTCCTAGTATGAGTCAGCAGAGTGGACGCCATCATGGGGATACAGTGAGTAGTTGGGTTCATGCTAGCAGGTCTTCCTTCTTTCCTTACAGTTATTCTAGTTGGAGTCTGGCTATCTATTCTGTATTTTTTGCCCTGTTGTGGGTTGTATTTTGTACTTTTCCTTATTAGATGCTCTACGACAATGATACAAGGTTTTGGAGAGTTATTTTCAGTTGTGTATTTTCGTGTTCTTCTATTTCTTCTTTTCATCTCGCTTTTCTTTTTCTTTTGGTTTTTGGTACTGGACCATCGTTTTATGCTTTGGACTAGGTTCGGCTTGCTACAGGTGGGATGTAGACACCATCACAACTTGATTTTTGAATCATAACAAAACTAATTTGTATGCTAGGAGAGATAAATTAAAGATAACTTCATGCAAAACAAGGAATGACTTTGGTGAAAAATAAGATGCAAAAAACAAGATTGAGATGACTCATAGATGTAAAGAGGAGATGCTCGAATGCCTCGTTGCGGAGGTGTGAGATCTTGGCTATAGATACTTTCAGGAGAGGCAGAGGTAGGTCGAAAAAGTATTAAAAAGAAGAGATTAGAGAACGCATAACACAATTTTATCTTAGATAAAAGATTATGGAGGACATATATTAAGATAGAATTTTAGTAGGTGTTAAGGCATTGTCTTGCTTATAGTTTCTTGTCCTTCGATTTTTATTACCATTTACAATCACTTGTACTTTTATTATCACACTAGTTAGTCCTATTTCTTCATAATGCATTGTCATACTTTCCATAGTATTTTGTTATAGTTTTTCGAGATTTTTTTTATTAATGTCTTTCCTTAGCATAAAAATAATAAGGGAAAGTCAAAACTTTCATAATTAACAAACGCATCATTTTTTAAGAATTAATTTCTGTTTTAGAATGTACTGATGCACTTTTTAAATCGAAAATATAAAAATACAAATGATAAATTTGAGTTAAAACAGGAAAGCCCTTACAATTTAATAAGAAAATATATCTCTTCACAATGCAGTAGAGTGAAACAAGGAATCAGCTACACATTAGAACGGAAAATATAACTATCCATAAATGCAGAATATTTTCACATCTCTAACCCTTTTTATATTTTATATTTTTACTTGTCTTTCTCTTTCTTATTTTCTTTATATTTTATATTTTTTTAACAAATGATACATTTATTTATTATTTTTATTTGAAAGATTTAGTCGTGATTAATTTTGATTTATTATTTATATTTATATAAATAAATATATATATTATATTTATTTTTTGTATCATTTGTATTTATATGTTAAATTTATCATTTTTATTTGTATGTATAAGTATCATGCAGTCAACTACAGATACAAATATAGAAAAATAATAAAAAATCAAGTAATGTAGTCAATATACAAAATAAATAAAATAATAAAAAATATATGATGCAACTATAAATACAAATATAGAATAATTTTTTGAAAAAAAAAATACAGTCAACAATAAAGACAAAATAATTTTTAGTATACGACAAGTACAAAGATCCAAATGGGACATGGTCCAAATTTTACATTTGATAAGCACCACCACCATGTGAACTGCCACCGCCAGACAATGGCGTTGTGTGTGGAATCGCGCATGCGGGCCGATCGTCTTCCTTCTTCGACAAGTTCATATCCTATTCAAAGTGCGCGATTTATCATATCATTATGTTTAGAATCAAAAGCTTTGGAACTGCAAAGCCAGTCGAAGAAGAGGTCAATGGAGGAATTGGAGAGTCCGACAAACGGTTTCAAGAGAATGTCATCACTATATAATTTGAAATTGGTAAATGTATTTCAGGATCGATATCAAAAGAAATTCAATTTGCTTGGAATTATGGGATATGGTTTTGAGATAAAATTTGATTTGAAATTGTGTGGACCTTCTTTGAAGAAACATGCAAGAAAATAAGTATAAAGGTTCGTGAACTTCTTTTCCCATAGAAGAAGCAATGACAGTATCTGGGGTGGTCATTGCCTGCACAAGCAAGCATGTCTTGGAAGGGACAATAAGGAAACTCGACTTGAACAAAGCATCCCCAATGGTAAAAAAACTGATAAATTAACTAATATAGGATTAATGGTAAACTAGAAAGGTGTCATACAACTAGGAACGATGAAATTTGAGGGAATAAATTTTTAGTTTTAAAAAATAATGACATAGTTGACATGTATGTTAATTATTGTAAAGTCATTTCATATTAAGTAATCATGGTCTAAGGTATTATACATCATGTAATTTTTTCTAATTCTTCAACTTTCATTATTTCTTTTTCAATCTACTTTGATATGGTTTACCTTGAGAGGTCAAGGTCTATCCAAAATAACTTTTCTACATTTTCAAAAAGAAATAAGATCTGTATATATTCTATCCTCCTTAAATCTTACTTGTGAGATTATAATGAGTATGTTATTGCCAGTATTCAAAATGTAAAAAAGTATAAAGTTAAACTTAGATTTTACTGGTCAAATAAATTTATTTGTAACATATCATATATTGAAATTGTGCCAAACATTCTTAAACGTTTTGAAATATAAATTTCATTTATTTTGAATAAAAGAATATTTTGGTAAGAAGCAACTGTATATAATTAATTAATTTAAAAAATATTTTAGAATAACAATTGTTCATCAATGAAACTTTTAAAAAGTGATTATACACAAAAACACACACGCGCATATACACACACACATATATAAATTATTTTTCAAATATACTTTAAAAAAGTACTGTATGAAAATTACTTTTTAAATTCTTAAAACAACTTCTGCTATTTTCAAAAATATTTATTTTATCGCAAAAATTTCACCAAACGACAATTTTTTTGTATAAATTCTTTCTATTTCTTGTTCTTTCTTACTTCAATGATATTTTCAAGATGAATTCATCACCCAAGTACAAATTTTTTATGCAAGAATAAAAACCGGCACACGAAATCAAATTCTTTATATTAGTTACTAGTTGAAGTTTGTTTATCAATGACTGCCCCTCTAGATTCTATTTTTTGCTCTCTCTATCTATGAATATGATTATTCATGATTTAATAGTTGATACTTTCTCAATACACTTTATTTTGGACTAGAGTCAACTTGGAATAAGAAAGAAGTCCTTCCGACAACCTCCTTTGTTCTAAAATATTTGTTAAATGTTAAAAGATTATCCATTTTAGAGTTAAACGATATGAATTTTGATTAATGTTTTAGATTATATTTTTTCATTACTTTAATATGATAAGAAGTACAATTTATAGTACTTTCATATAGTTTTTGAATATTTAAATTTAAAATTTAAATTATATAATTAATATAATTTAATTAAACTTTAAAAATTAATTAATTAACTATCGACAAGCAAATTACAACTATTGAATGGACAGAGTAGCAATTACATATGGAAAAACTATATAGGTAGTCAATCATTCTCATTATATCTACTTAATCATATGATATTTTAAATTAACTATGCAATAGCACAGAACTTCCGAATTTTCTAAGAATAGCTATCCCTCAATATTATGCTAAACTCTTGGTTAGAGTATTTATCACTCTTTCTCCTCTCGCAATTCATTCTTGTTTCTTCCAACTATGTATCACCTTTCATATCTTGCATCTCTTTCTCTCCTACATTTTCCCATATTCTTCACCATTAATAATCCAAATTTGAGGTTTATAGCTGATTTTATACCCTATTTATTACATGTATCTTTTGAGTTTAAGTTGTCACTGTTAAGTTCTCATTTTTCTATTTCTTTTAGAATATTTTAACAAGTTTTTTTTTCAAGTTCAACAATGGTGGTTTCATGTATGCTTATTTGAATCGTGATGGAAGGTTCATAGGGTTTTTCTAAATGAAAGAAAGCTAGCCAAGTCAAGCATATTGATGTCCATCGAAGAAGGAAATTGACCATAGATGAATGGAAAAATTTGAGGAAATACATATGTATATGTAATATCCCATACTTGGATCTAGCTATAAACCCAACATTTGAGCTAAGTGAAACTAAAAGCCACTCCAAGACCTTACAAGTCCTACAATGACTCGTCTGAAAGGGATCTAGAAAGATGATATTTTTGTCCCTTAGACCACAAGTTTTCTTATGAGTCGTAGGAGGGAGTCATGAGTCATGACTCCTACTCATGATATGGATGATCTAATCTTACAAACTCCATTACTCTGGCCTAGTTTTAGGTCATTCCTCATGACTCCTACTCATGATATGGATGATCTAATCTTACAAAATCATTACTCTGGCCTAGTTTTTGGTCATTCCATGTGTGGGTCAACTTCAAATTATAAGAGAGTTATGTGACCCATATCCTATCCAATAAAATTTATCTAAGTCTAGTGCGGTTGTATCCGGCTCACGTACCCCATCCCAAACCTTAGGTAACCTAACCGATTGAACAACGTATTTCCAAAAAACATTGCCACTGGAATCCCTCTGGGAACCACCTAATCCAAACTACTATAAAAAGGCAATTCATTATAACTTCATTGCCAAACCATATCAAGCTGAAACAATTCACCCTAAAACTAAAGAAGAAGCAAAGTCATAGAACCACTGGGAGATGAAAGTCTGAAAACCATCTTACTGATAAGGTGGCACTACCAAAAACTCAAAAAATATAGAGGGGCTTGAGAAACACAGGCTACAATTACTTATTAATCTCGCTGTGATCACAAACCAAGAATCGAACTAGAACATAACTATAACATCTCACGCATAAGAACCAAGCCATGACCTGGAACCACACTGAACCTCTCTGAACAAAGAAACCACCTAATTAGAACTCAACACCCTGCTGAAGTCTACCTTAGAATCCATGTAGTCACCAAATATAATACATAACTACCATTCTCTACTCCAACCCTATCACCTCAAGGATTCCCTTTAATTGCCAATGCTGGCTTATGACCTATAAACTAAACCTCTAGAACCCAAGGTTACTACACCACAGGAAGGAGCCAACTCCAACCACCTACCTAAACCCAAGGGGAACTCACCCTCCAACCTGCTGCTCCCCAATACAAATCCATACTCCGAAAGCATATACTTATCATAAGGACTCAAAAACTCTCTAATCCTTAACTGGTAGTAAACACCGCAAAGATGGAACCACAAACCTACACTCCATTGACCCTAATCACCCCTCCCATAAACCCCAGCTACTGAACCATACACCGTTGTGCAAACCGAGGACAGATGGCTGAAACTACTATGGAAAACAAGGACCCATAGACAAACCAACAATCGCACTACAGGGAACACTAAGGCCTGCACAGGCACTCTCGAGCCAACTGAACTCAAAGAGAAAACCTAACCAAGGAAAAACACCTATAGAGGCTGCACATGACCAATTCATTCCTAAAAAGAGCACAACCACCCTCCGGGACAACTATATCATCTCAAGTTCGGGCCCTAATTCCCCCCAAATGATACGGGTCAAAGTATATATGGAACATAAAAGAAAAAAGGCATTTATGCTAATGGAAGGAACCCAGATACTCAAAGAACAATTAAAGGAAAACTCAGTCATTTTATTACATGAATTACATATGTTGGCAGAGAACAACATATGGAGGAGGGATAAATAGTATAAAATAGGACAACAAGGCTAGCCAACTCCTAGAAAAGTACCCCAAAACCACTAGACACCACCAGTAGAACAAGGGGATGAGTGAGACACAAGGACCATGAAATACTTTTGAGAACTAGTCTCTGGCTCGCAATAGAAGCTCAACCTACAAGTTCCTAAGAGACCCTTATCACTCAGCTGAGGTACGCTGGGAACATCTTATGGTAACTGTCATGCAGCGATAGTCCAAAACCATATAAAAGAAGGGTAAGCCTCCATGACCGATATACTAGAAAATAAGCACTTAACCTCAAAACCAAACACACAACCCAAACCCAACTTAGAAAATAAAGTCAAAATCACCATAGGTATCTATAACTAAAAGAAAACATCCCTCAAAGTCCCCGCGGCCCTCCCCCGCCTCTCCAGCACAACAAGGCCAAAACACATATCTAACAAAAGGGATACATATAGTTTCAACTAATATAATATGGAAATACAATACAAATACCATATAAGCAGCAATGCCAAGGTAAATCAAAGAAGGGATAAGAACTAGAGCCATAATAACTGACACAACGGGAGGTTGTGGTGCCACAAAACATTATACCGCTCAAACTAGAACAACAAGACAATATTGATATAACACCAAATTCATAACCATAAATCAACTGAGAATCACCTGAAAGATCCTAGGGCCACCCTCAACATCCTCTGTGTCATCACTGACTAGAGAACAAAAGGTATCTAGAGGGATCTGTTGATCAAACTAGCTTGAATCTCCATAACTGAGGCACTACCTAGACCCTGAGTCGACCCCTCCAAGAGAAAAGAACTCATTGCTAAAACCTACACGATGCCTAACTCTTTGATGGGGTAAAGATGTAACTGATGCAGATAGTATAGTCCCTTTGAGGGTAATCCCTAACATGATGTCCCCAAACACCATACTCAAAACACCCCCAAGGTTCGTCTCCTAGTCTCACGAGGACAGTCCCTCATGAAATACCCAATATTTCCACACTCAAAGAACCTCATAGAAGTTTTGCTCCTGACAAAGCCGCTATATACTCCTCCATGATTACCACTACCCTAAGAACCCGAGTGCAAACTGTTACAAGCTTGACCTGTCCCCTGGCTACCCTACCTTGGTTACCCATTCCCATGCTGAGGTGGGGCTATCACCATTGATGCCTACTCTGCATCCTTATAGGGGAATACCTGGCGCAATGCCTAAGCTCTCTACAAATAAAGTAACCAGCTAATTCTCTACTCTGGACAGGATGGCTAAAAGAACCCCTATGGCCCTATCCACCTCCAAATGAGGCACTAACCACTATAGGCTATTGGAGGACTTCCTGACTGCAATCTTTATAAGTCTCACAACATACTTATCTAGAGCCAACACTTGTACCATGACCTACCCGAGGGTAACCCTAGCCTCTACCAAATGTTGTGAAGCTATGTAAACTAGAAAAACCAACCCTCTAATGAAACCTTGCACCCCGTCGTGCTCAACAGGAAGAAGAGTGGGGAACACTTGACCATCC
>JBDJHY010174029.1:0-12259 GCA_039654485.1 Withania somnifera
TAATTAATCCTATTGATAGTACAGAGAATGGATTTGTCATTTTGATAGAGCTGGTTCTACTTTTGAATTTTGATTCGTACTTAATATTCAGACCTTGTGTCCTGCTCCAAAAAGTTTTCAAATAAAGAATTCTAATTTCTAAATCAAAAGATTCTTTTCTTTTAACCCCTATTTATATTTTGATCAAAAGCAAAACCTTTGTTTGAATATGTAGCAATTCTATTTATTCATGAAATAAGTAATGATTTGAGGATTCTTACTCAGGAAATCTTTGATTTGATTAAGGTTAGGTTTTTTTTATTGAATCATCCCGGTTCTAGTATGAATCTGAGGTTTTAATCAATTCATAGGTTCTTAACAAGAGAATTCCTATCAATAATAAAGAGAACAAATAATAAAAGCCATATTCCACCAAAAAACAAATTCTAGAAAGAAATAGGCAAAAAAGATAAATTCAAGAGGCCTATAGGTATCAAAATAAAGATAAATACGAACTTGATATTTTGGCATTATTTCCATAAATAAGAGCTTTCAAATTTTTCATAGAAGATGGGATTAGAACTTAATAAATTTAAAACCTTCTATTTCATATTCGTTGCAACTAGTATTTTGGTATTTTTACTTGAGTTGTACGAGATGAAAGTCTCATATACCGTTCTCATAGGTGGAGTTCCGCCTATCTCAATAAAGTGTATGATTGATTCGAAAAACGTCTTGAGATTCTAGCAATTGCAGATGATATAACTAGTAAATACGTTACTCCCCACGTCAATATATTTTATTATTAGGGGGGATTACACTTACTTGTTTTTTAGTACAAGTAGCTAGCTACTGAGTTTGCTATGACTTTTTACTATCGTCCGACCGTTACTGGGGCTTTTACTTCTGTTCAATACATAATGATTGAAGCCAACTTTGGTTGGTTAATCCAATCAGTTAATCGATAATCGACAAGCGTGATGGTCCTAATAATGACCCTGCATGTATTTTATGTGTATCTCACCAGCGGATTTAAAAAAACCTCGCGAATTGACTTGTATTATAAGTGTGATTCTGATTGTGTTAACCACATTTTTTGATATAACGGGTTATTCCTTACCTTGGGATCAAATTGGTTATTGGGTAGTGAAAATAGTAGCAAGTGTCAAAATTTGTAGAATACCTTGTTCCTGTAATAGGATCACATTTTGTAGAATTATTGCACGAAAGCGCTAGTATGAGATAATCTACTTTGACTCATTTTTACAGTTTACACACTTTTGTATTGCCGTTTCTTACTGCCGTATTTATGTTATTGCACTTTCCAATGACACGTAAACAAGGTATTTCTGGGCCTTTATAGATAGAGAAAAGAAAAATATATCCTAAATATTTATCACTTGGTGGAGAAATATATAGTATTTGATTGCTACAAGCATGAATTATTGAAAACAATAAGACATGTGAATATTTCCCTTTAACTATTCATGTCAACTAAATGGGGGGGATTGAAGGGAATTTTGTGAAGAGAAAATAAATTATGGGAATGTATGAATGAGCTGCATAATTGATTTATGAATAAAGAAGACCATAAAAGATACTTTTTAGCATGAATCTAAGAATTTTTTATTCAAAGGATTTCATAGAATAATTTCAGGATTTAGTGTTAATTATATAATTTTGGTGAAATTATATGTTAACCTTAAATCATATTTTTTAATAGATTTGACTATAAAAATTTATATCTATTAATTGTAATTATAGAAAATTATACCATGATCCACTATTATTTATTACTTCTTAGTAATTTGTGGAATTTTGCCTCTGAATTATAGTATGTATTTATAGTGTAAGAATTTCTATGCAACCCATTACTTAGTTATCAAATCATCAATTAGTGTTGGTTGTGTACACTTTAATATGGTTCGTTATTAAATAATGAAGAAGTAACTAAAATTTCCTTACAACATTGGCATGGTCTAGTATCCAATAAGTCGAGATTAGACTTTCAAATAATTTTTACTCCTTGTCCATTTTCTATTTAGTAAATGATTCATTTTTTCGCTATATAAGGATTCGTTCTGAACAAATAAAAAATTTTATGAAAAAAATATTAGACTATAATTTAAATTTCGTAATTATTGCAAATATTGGACAATAATTTAATTTTGCCTGTCAGATTGAGAAATAAATAGACAAGATAATATTAAACTCGAATCTAATGTTGGTTGGAAAGGTAATTTTTCAAAAGGTATATTTGTATTACTTTTAAAAATATGAATAAAATCTAAATGATGATAAAAAAAGTTGAGCGGACTGGTTCTCTAGTTGGGCTAGAAATTGGTTTTTCTTGTTGGTCCAAGCTAGGTCCAGTATATAAGTGGGCTGCGTCCTTCTTAGCTGCTAGAAAACCCAAATAACAGTTACTAACCAGGAAATTATGACCTTTAAAGTACTCGGTCCTGAACTTTGATCCTCTAAATGTGCGGTCTTGAATCTTTGTTTTTAAAATGTGTTGGCCTTAATTTTTTGCCCTACTTAGTAAAATAAATATTCTAAGGTAGATGTTCATGACATTTTAAAATAATGAACTTGTACAATTTATAAAAAAATTTGTTTTTTAGGCAAGAGTTAGAATATCTACTCTATGGACAACATATCTAAGTTCTAACAGTTATCCATAAGACAAACGTTCATGAAGTTTCAAAGTTCTGCCTTATGACCATGAGTTAGAACGTCTGTCTTATGAGCAAGATTTAGAATGTCCATCTTACGTGCAAGCGTTATTAAGTAAGACTAAAAATATCAAGACCACTCTTTATGAAAAACATTTTAATAAGATTTTTTTTTTTTAATTAGGCAGGACCAAAAAAATTATAACTACTCCCTAGAAAGCCATTTAATAAGATTTTTTTTTTTATAAAAAGAACAAAGTACCAAAACCAAACCCATTATAGAGCCATTTCTCAATTAAACCCCTAACACCATTTGGCATTCTCTATTCATGTTCTGGACATGATTTTACTATTACTACTACAACAAAATTGTATTTTCACAATCTAATCGAAAAGGTTAAACACATCTTAATGTATTTCTATTATGAAAAATCGTGATTAATTGCATAAATTTCACGAAGTTAATTTGTAAATATATTAGAATTTTTTCTATAAAGTATTTAAGTCAATTTAGACATTTATTTTCTGATGTGAGAATGTAGAATTAAATGATAATGCAATGTTTGGGTTTGTTTGATTTTTAATAAATAAGTCATTGTAGTTTCACTCTAAGCTTTTAAGTGAAGGGTTACATCTGCTAAATGCCTACCAATCTTCATCATTCTTCACTACACTCTGTTACATCTTTATAAATGGATTTAATTTATGTATATTGACAATGTGGATAACTTTTAAATATTATATTTACTCTGTTATAAAAGGTAACAAATTATTAATAGCACATTTTGCAGACAATTGTTTATAGTTTTTTAGGTGATCTAACAATGTAAAATGTTTCTGACGTGTCATGTATTATAGAAATTAAACTCTCTTAAAATAATGAGGTATGAGGCCAAAAAGGAAAAAATAAAAACCTAGTTGAGAGTAGAGTAAAGAATAGAAAATGGTAAATATTATTTGCATTCCACATTAATGTTTATACCAAATTAATATAATTTATCATAAAATACACTAATGAACAAATTAATTAAGTAATAGTTATGTATATTCAGACTCACAAATAATAAAAAAGAATATCAGTCAAAATAGTATCTAAAAATGGTGATACTCATGGTAGGTCTGCATGATTATAATTAAAAGCATAAAGAAAAATTATTTACTTTAGCAATTTCCTTCAATTCTATAGATGTCTAAATCAATTGCTAGGATGAGCAGCAAATGAAACTGAGTCTTCAACCACCACTCTCTTCTAAAGCATTTTTGTTTTTGAGTTTTACATTTGAACTATTAATTATTTGACCTATCACAAAATATGTAGTGAAACACATATAAATTATCAATTGTTTAAAAAATACACCTGAAATTCCAGGTATGAAACTCAAACAATTAATAATTTAGGTGTGTTTCGATATATATTTTGTGATAATTCAGGTAGAAAATTATCACACTTAATAATTCAGATATGAAACTAAAAAAAAAATTAATGGCCGGGGTAAATTATGCAAACCTACTTTACCTGAGTTTTATTTTAATAATTATTTTATACTTATTCACCAACCCCGTTAGTTAACACGTACTAATACACCTGATTCTCAAGAGATATTCCCTTTTTTGTCTTCTGTTATTTCCTTTTCCTTAAATTACTGAATTAACTGTAAGAAAGCTGAGCATGTAACTAAAGTTGCATATACGTTTGGTTTTGGAAAAATTATTAAAATCAACATCGAATACAAATTTGAAAAAATAATAATATAGGGAGCATGACTCATCCAACTTCTTGAAGGCCATAGTGAACTTCAGAGTTCATAGAACAAGAACTCTGTTACTGTAAAGAGATGTAGAAAGGAAGAATGGAGAAGAAGATGATTATAAGCTGAGATCAGAGAAAGTTTAGAGAAAGGAATTTTTCTTTGTTATTCCATAATACTATTAATGTACATTCAGCTATATATGTATGTATAGACTTCTAATTATAGTCTACATAATGAATTTAACAGATTTAGCTAACTGTCTTCCTAATTACAGTTATGCTTAACTAACTTTTCAGATTACAGTTAGTATTGTAGTACTAACATAACTGATTCTCCTTCTTGTTTTAATACTCCCCCTCAAGCTAGGTAATCTCAAATATACTAAGGTGCACTAGCTTGCTCATAAGAACTTCATGTTGAACCTTGTTGAGTCTTGTGGTTAAGACGTCAGCTAGCTGCTCCTTAGTTGAGATGTTGATTTTTTCTCTTATGAAGTGGCAGTCAATTTTAATGTGCTTTGTCCTCTCGTGATATACATGACTGAGAGCTATTTTCATTGCAACCTTGCTATCTATGTAGACTTCTATTGGAAGTGTCAATCCCTATTTCTTGCATAAGGCTTTGTAACCAAATTAGTTCAGCAGCTGTAGCTGCAATACTTCTGTATTCTGCTTCTGCTGAGCTTTTAAAAACAACATTTTGCTTTTTTTGATTTTCAAGAGACAATAAAATTACCTACCATAACAAAGTAACCAATTATGGACTTTCTTGAGTTTGGACAGGAAGCCCACTTTGCATCACAGTAGGCTTTTATTTCACACTTCTGATAGCTGGATAGTAACACACCTTGTCCAGGTTCTTTCTTAATATACTTAATCAGTCTTATGGCTCCTTCCATGTGAAACTTTTTAGGCTGTTGAAGGAACTGGCTCAAAGTATGAACAGTGTAGGCAATGTCTGATCTGGTCATTGTTAGGTTATAATAGCTTTCCCAGAGGCCTTTGATATCCATGAAGATTTGTAGGTGGATCTCTTGAAGTGTTAACAATTTGCTTGACATCATCATCATATTCCTTTGTAGTAAGCTTGAAGTTTGTATCTATAGGAGTTCCTGCAGGTTTTGCAACTCCAACTCCAAGTTCAAATATGAGTTCTAGTGCATATTTTCTTTGGTGCATTAGAATGCCTTGCTTGGACCTTGCAAACTCTATTCCTAAGAAATATTTTAGCTTACCAAGATCCTTCATTTTAAAGGTTTTCTGTAGCTTTGTTTTGATATACTCAATCAGTTCCAGAGTATCACCTGTGACTAACATATCATCAACATATACCAAGACAATTGTAGTTCCTTCTTTAGTCTGTTTGATGTAAAGAGAATAATCGAGTTGACTTTGTTTGAACTGCATCTTTGGTATTCCACTGTCTTGGAGCCTGTTTGAAACCATATAAGGATTTCAAGAGCCTACACACTGGTTGTTTCTCCCTTGGCTCTTGAATCCCTGTGGTAACTCCATGTAGATCTCTTTATTTAAGTCACCTTGAAAAAAGAAATTACAAACATTTATTTGGTGGATATGCCATTGTTTTTTAGCAGCAACTGAAAGTACTATTCTAACAGTTTCATCATAACTACAGGAGAGAAAGTCTATTGATAGTCAATACCTTTTTGTTGGCTGTATCCTTTTGCCACTAGTCCGGCCTTGAACCTTTCAACCTCACCCAGTGCTTTGTATTTGACCTTGTAGATCCTCTTGCAACCTATTGGTATTTTTTCTTTTGAAAGAATTGTTATTTTCCATGTCTGATTCTTTTTCAGTGCATCAATTTTACTTTTCATGGATTCTATCCACTTTGAATCCTTCAGTGCTTCTAATTAGCTGGTAGGTTCAGTGATGGATGAGGAATTTTCTATGTAAGCTTGATATTTTGGAGTAAGATTTTCATAGGTCAAGAACTTTGCCACGTCATAGGTTGTTCCTTGTGAATATTTAGAGATACAAAATCTTTTATCCATAAAGGACCCTTTCTATCCCTTCCCATCCTTATGAGATTATTGTTTATAGGATTGTCCTCTGCTGATTGCACTTCTGGATTAACAACTTGTTGTTGATCAGTATTAGTAGCCTCGTCATGAGCTCTTGAAGTAGGATGATGATTAATAATAGGAGCACTATCATGAACTCTTGAGGGGGATGAAACATCATCTCTTTATGCTCATCAACTAGCAGATTCAACAAGGTGTCATTCAACTTGTTTATGGTGAGATGTTGAGTGTCAACAACCTTGACCTTGAATGAGAACACCTCCTCTCTGAAAACTGACATCTCTCTGAACAAAAAAAAAACTTTATTAGTAGTATCATAGAATAGGTAGCCTTTCTGATTTTCAGAATATCCCATTAATATAGCTTCTCTTGATTCGGATTGTAGTTTATCAGTTTGAGGAATAATTTTAGCATAACATAAACATCCTAGCACTCTCATGTGTAAAAAATCATGGTTTTTGCCATGTAATTTTTCGTAAGGTGATACATTATTTAGTAAACTTGAAGGCATTCTATTTTTGACACGCAGACTCCAGAATTTTATTGGTATTTCACCCTGAAACTGACGGCTCTAGTGACCTCTAAGGTGTGTCAGTTTTTTTTTTCAACCACACCATTTTGTTTCGTTGAGGGCTATAGGCACAAGATGTTTGATGTACAATGCCTAGTTTATTAAACAAAATTTAGTCCTATTATCAGTTCTTATAATCTTGATAAGTCTATCAAACTGAGTCTTTATAAGCTGAATAAACTATTTGATAACAACACAAGTATCTGATTTTATCTTTAATAGAAAATCCATGTCATTCTAGAGTAGTCATCCACTATATTCAAGAAGTATTTATTTTCATAAAATCTGGGAACCCCACAAGGGGCCCATATATCCATATGAACCAACTAAAACATAGTAGAAGTCTTAATGCAACTGCTAGGAAAAAGAAGCATCATTTGCTTAGCACAAGGACAAACTCCATATTTAGTTATCCTTATCAGCTATGACTTTACTATTCATAGGAAGTAATTATTTGAGTACAGTAGTAGACACGTGACCTAGTCTTTTATGCCACGTATCTATATTTACACTAGTACTATCTGTAATTTGCATTGTAGATCCTTGATCAGTCATCACAACATCATTAGATTGATTATGGATAGCAGAGTTGGCAAAGAGATCTAGTCCATCCTTTTCTCTATCAATCCCTTTCACCTTCTCACTGAAGAGATACTGAAACACATAAACCATAGGAAAAAAACCAATAACGCAGTGTAATTCTTTTTTCAATTTAGACACAAAAAGTAAATTGAATTTAAATTGAGGAATATGGAGAACATTTATGACTGTACCAAGCCCAACAATGTTACTAGCACCAACATATGTGACTAAAAATATGTCACTAGTGGGTAAGTACACCTTTTTTGGAACATCACATGTTGTGCTTTGAGTTAAAGAACTCAGATCAGTAACCACTGGTTTGTTGCACTAGTGTCTATGATCCACTGGTGACTGACCTATGAGTCCATTGACCCTACTACTTTACCTGCAGAAATAGCTGAAATTTGGATGTGTCTTCTTTGTTCAGAAGTTGTAGAATTTGATCCTTTGTAAAGATGCAAGGACTGACTTGATTCATCTATCCATCAACTTGACTTCCACTTTGTTGAAAATATGTCTCATTTAATTAGATCTGTGGAGGGGTTGTTAGTGAAGCATTGTAGACTGCATTTTGTCCCATTTTTTCTTAGACTTAAAGATTGAAGGATATCCAATAATTTTCCAACATTGTTCTTTTGTGTGACCCCTTATCTTGCAGAACTCCCATTGAATGTAGTAGTTCTTCTTGAACTTCTGATTCTGAGAGGGTCCACCATGTTAAAAAGATCTACCATTAGATCCACCATTCCTGATTAGCATAGCAGCTTCATCACCTTTTGTCATCATAGCAAACTCATAGTTGTTGATAACTGGATTAGCACCCAAAATTCCTGCAGAAGCACCAACAGATTTCTGGCTCTCATCACTATGACCATGGCATAAGCCTGGTTTACAGTTGGCAGTGGATTCATAAGCAAGATTTGGCTTCTTGCTTGACCATATAACCATTTAGTCCCATTAAAAATTGAAACAACCGCTTCAAATTCTTCCATAAATGCCTCAACCTGGAGTAGTTGATAGATACAGAAGCAGTTCCCCTAGAAAGAGTAGCAATTTCCTTGTATAGATTAAAGGTTGTCTCTCCGTTTACTTTATTGAACCTTTCACACATATCTTCCACACTGCATGTGCACTAGTAGCATACATGATTCCTCCAAGTAGACTTTTTGTAACAACACTTATAATCCAAGATAGCATAATGACATTTACCCTTTCCAAGTGATTAGCCGTTGCAGCAGAAAACTTGTCTTTAGAACAAGAACCATCAACTAGCCCTAATTTGTTTCTTCCTAACAGAGAAAACCTCATAGATCAAAACCAGATAGCAAAATTACCAATCCCAGTTAACTGAAAAGAAATAATTTGAAGACCACTCACATCGAGTGGGTGCAGAAACAAGGATGGTTGTAGTTAATCCCCATAACTGTCTGTTGCCCAGATGCTTCTGCATTTACTTGTTCTCCATTCGATGATGCCTTTGATGATTAATGAACAAATTTTTTAGAAGCGGAAACACCGAGTATTCAAGATCACATGCTCTGATACCATGAACTTAATCAGAGTTCATAGAACAAGAACTCTGTTATTGTAAAGAGATGTAGAAAGGAAGAATGGAGAAGAAGAGGATTATAAGCTGAGATCAGAGAAGAGGATTATAAGCTGAGATCAGAGAAGAGTTTAAAAAACGGAATTATTCTTTATTATTCCATAATACAATTAATGTACATTCAACCATATGTGTATATATACACTTCTGATTGTAGTGTACATAGTGAGCTTAACATATTTAACTAACAGCCTTCCTAATTACAACTACACTTAATTAACTTTCCAGATTATAGTTATTACTGTAGTACTAACATAACTGATTCTCCTTCTTATTTTAATACTAGTAATTTAGGGGACAAGACTTGTCCTAATTCTGTGAAGACCATATTAATTTAGGGAGCCAGACTCATTCCAATTTTGTGAAAAATCCCAAATCGAGGGTTAAAAGGCTGGGGTGGTCTCTTTATATGGTTGAACAATCCTCACCGGCTATTTTGGGTTGAGTTAGCCCTTTTTAATATGGTATCTGAGTAAGATCTATCTCAATTCTTGTTTTTGATATTGGGCCCGCATATTAAATTGTCCATGCTTCAAATGTCTAAACTTACATATGAGGGTCTACGTTGTGAAAATAGTATGAGTCTCTTTACATAACTTGCACAGTATTCAACAACTACCTTTTGAAATTGAGTTAGACCGAAGTCCATTTCTTTAACACGTTCATAAGTATCTATATGTTCATTAATCAAATGCGAAGCAGTAAACCTGCTAATTTAACATTTTAGAGATGCACAAGTTGCTTTCTTCTGCTACTAATGTATTATTGGTTTCATGTGAAGGGGTTGTTCATAGTAAAAAGGAAACCTTAACAGAACATTTTAAGTGGGATGTAAGCAAAATGTGGCCAAGAATTCAAGGAAATAAAGAAAAGCAACTAAATCTTAGAAGTAAAATTAGCTCTTAGAATTAAGTCTCTGCAGAATCTTAATTACTTTTATATTTGTTTATCCTTAATTTAAGTGACATGAATGAATTTAACTTATTCTATATACTAATAGATTATTCTTTTTGTTACGCCATCAGTATATTTTAACTTGTGGCATAGGTAATCTGTAATATTTTATATGTTACTAATCCCACTTTCGATGAACATTTACTCGTAATTATCTTTCGGAATATCCGTATATGGAAGTTGACGATAGGAAATAACAATATTATCAGAAATCAAAGTCTGAAGTTAATCAAATATGGTCCTTCAGAAGTTAAGATCTGTCTCCTGTTACATGCTAATTAACGTCCACCTCCATATGCAATAGCACCAAACAGTGAACTTAACTTCTTTCTTTACTGTTTAGGTGAAGTTCATATACTATTTTATATTCTTATTCTCCTTTTTACATTGAGTATATTGCCTTTTGAATTTAGCCTCTACGTCAGTCAATGGCTCACAAGATGTCATCATCAGTATTTGCTTAAAGGCATTGCACTACAGCCCATTGGAATACATTTCACCTAATCTCTGTTGCAACAAACTGAAAAGCTTATGAATCTTGTATTTGCCTCCATCTTACACCTTTGTATCATCATCCAAATAGCTGCTTAAGTGCTTCTAGATAAGAAAAATGGCAAAGCCGACAAGTTTGTTAGGCTTCCTAGCCTTTGGGTTTCTTTGTTTCATTTGTTTACCTGCTGAGGCTGCCGTTAAGAAATATCAATTTTATGTTAGTCTCTCAATTATCAAAATGTGCTTTTGTTTACTTTGGTTCTTAGCTTCTATTTGTTCTGTACACTCATTTGGCACCCTTCTTCATCATGGCCAACTTTCTATCCCTTTACAGGTTCAATTGTCAAATGTGAGCAGATTGTGCCATGCAAAAAAAATGGTAACAGTTAATGGAAGATTTCCGGGGCCAAATATATATGTTAGAGAAGGAGATAGAGTTCAAATCAATGTTACTAACTATGCACAATATAACTTGTCCATCCATTGGTAAGAACATTAAATTCAGATGATAATTGCTAAACCTCTTTTAAGACTCTAATTTCAGAGGCACAAAGTCACAAACACTACTTTTTTTTTTTTAATCGTGATTCTTGCAGGCATGGTTTGAAACAACATCGTAATGGCTGGGCAGATGGTCCAGCTTACATAACTCAGTGCCCCATCCAGACAGGAAATAGCTATGTGTATGACTTCAATGTAACAGGACAAAGAGGAACCTTATGGTGGCATGCACACATTCTTTGGCTAAGGGCAACAGTCTATGGTGCAATAGTCATCATGCCGCAACAAGGAACTCCCTTCCCTTTCCCTCAACCAGATAGGGAAGAAGTGGTTGTTCTAGGTGAGCATTGGCACTGTTAATATATATAAAATTCATCCCTAAATTTCTTGAAGTTCTCTTACAGCAAAGCATGAGAGAAACATGACATCACTTATATTTGATAGGAGAATGGTGGAATGCTGATGTTGAACAAGTCGAGAAGCAAGGGAATGCATTGGGCTTACCTCCTAATATGTCCGATGCTCACACGATCAATGGAAAGCCAGGGCCTCTTTTTCCATGTTCTGAGAAACGTAAGCATTAAGATACTGATATTTTTTGCAGTATCCGAACTCTGTCGTATCAAAATAAATATGTCTGTTACTATGTTTGCATTCAAATCATAGGCATACTAACCATGATTCAATTATTTGAATTTCTTTATCAGATACTTTTGCTATGGAAATTGAAAAAGGAAAGACATACCTGTTGAGAATTATCAATGCCGCTCTCAATGATGATCTCTTTTTTGCCTTGGCTAGTCATATCTTTACAGTATTAGAAATTGATGCAGTCTACACGGAACCATTCACCACAGAAGCCATTCTGATTGCACCAGGCCAGACTACAAATGTTCTGGTTCGCGCCAACCAAGTTCCAGGAAGATACTTCATGGCTGCAAGGGCCTTCATGGATGCTCCAATCAGTGTGAATAACAAGACTGCCACAGCTATATTCCAGTACAAGGGTATCCCAGAAACTGTGCTGCCAAAACTTCCAACCTTGCCTGCACAAAATGACTCAGACTTTGCTTTGAGTTATAACTCTAAACTCAAAAGCCTAAA
>JBDJHY010174039.1:0-12259 GCA_039654485.1 Withania somnifera
GGATGCTATTTAGTATAATTATTAAAGTTATATACCTTGAGATAGCCCCACGAAGCCTACCTGTCGTTCGACGAATAATGTGCTGCAAATATAAATATTACTCTGACTAATATCAAACAGTCTCCAATGGATATGAAACTTATGAATTAATAATCCAAGGATCAATACGAGTCTAACGAATAATTTATACTAAGTTTCAGACTAGTCTTACTTTGGACCTAAAATAGGCTCAAAGGCCCCACTCGCCGAAATAAAAAACAAACTTTGTCATGGATTTTCGAGCATCCCAGGAATCCGTTCTCTAAAAATAAGCACATTACGAGTGCGGAAAGGGCTTTAAAACAACCAGGTATAAATTTGATTAGAAAGGGGAAAAGACTCATGCTTTATGAACAAAATAAAGAAATTCAATAGAGGAACAATAACTACGGGGTAGAATAATTCAAAGAACGAGAATTAATTAATTAATTAGACTCAAATATAGTAAAAAACTCCTACGGAGACAGACCTACCGAGAGTGGGGACAGACAAGGAAAACCTTTGGGGACTTTTTCTACCACTATTGATGAGTTTTCCAAAGAGTTTTGCCACAAGAATTGAGAGACAAGATGGAAAATAATTTGGTGAAAGAATGAACTGAAGGGTGTGCAACTATTTATAGTTTTCTGCAATTCTCGCAGGGGAGAAATCGAGGTTGCTAGGCGAAACTTGGGTCGTTGGGGCGACCAAGGTATCTCCAAGACTTTCATTGCTGGGGTGGGCCTCAGCTCGCTGGGGTAATTACTGCAGGGGCGATGACTGTTGGGGAAAAGGTCACAGGAGAGACACCCAGTCTACTGTGGCGACCTCGCAAGTGCGACCCAACGCCTCGTTGGGGTGGTCTGTACCTGTAATTTCACAATAGATACAAATTAGGAACTCCAAGGATATAAAATAAGCATTCCAAATCCAAATCCAATTAATTAAGTATGTTAAAAACGTGGAAAGAACATTCTAGATTCAACAGAATCGACGAAAAGACCAACCCAGTTCGTTTGAGCAAAATGGCCTCTAAACCCAAGAAATACGGAATTCGCACTAATCCTCCAAGGTACTCAAAATGACACCAGGCACTCCAAGAAACACACCACACTCTTACTGGCATAAAATCACCATTCCAGAGTTGATGGAAGCGTCCAAACTCCATTCTGACACTCTAAACATTGAAAGACCACCCAAGCTCTAAATTAATCCTTAATTACATTGAATAACCATAATTTAATACACACTCAAAATGAAAGTGCTGAAATATAAACTAAGGCTCATCTGAATTTATTTTGGATTCCAGAGATAACAAAACTATTGGAATTTGATTTTGAGTTCATCTTGAAGTATAGGGTTCTGAAGTATAGAGTAGGCAGCCACCTCAAAGAAATTTCAAAGAAAGCCTCGAATAATAAAATGAAGAAATAAAGATGTACCAAGCTCGGGACCTGCACAAAAAGTGCAAAAGAACAAGCATGAGAAAAAAAATAGCAGTACTCAACAGCTTCCTTAACTCACCCTAAAGGAAAGAGGTCACGAGAACTCCGACTCAACTAGATCTCCAACATCTACAACCTGCACTTAGGAGACTATCTAACAAATATACCATAAATTATCACATAGAAAATAAGGAGACTACTTAAAATGGGACCCCACTATGTATACAAGTTCATCAATAATGATCTCAATCAAGGTAGAACAACTCAAATATCTTTAAAATCAAGTTAACATCAATAGGTATGTCAATAAATCAATAACTATAATAAATCAATGCCATGAAATGAAATGGAATGTTCAAATAAAGTGATGCATGTCCTTCTTATCAGTATACACGTGCTTCATATATGAGGTTATTCAAGACTCATGAGGTACTTGTAAGGTCCATACACCCATCTGAAACCATTTTTTATTGGATCACAATTATATTTCATTGCTCGAAACTTTTCCCGTTGTATTTTACTATATCACTACCATGCCTTGAGTATACAGGAGGGAACATGACATCCGGAACCACCTGGTGGCCTAGATATACCTTGGATCTGACATACACTAAACAATATTGAATAACTAGAGAAATAAAGTATATAAATAAGTAAAGATGACAACTCAAAGATAAATATATAAATATCCAGAGTTTCACATAACTTTTTATGTATGAAAGCTACTACTAAATACTGTAGAAGAGTTGCTAGAATAGTCACTAGCTAACTCAAATAAAATATTAAAAATTAAAATACTACTGGCATGAAATATCTGAAATTTTAAGAAATAATTCGAATTCCAAATGATGAAGGCTCACCATTGGATAGCTGGAAATGAAAAAATCTGATCAACTCTGGGCGTGTGGATGACTAGCTAGATCTGCATTATAAAAGCATATAGGCATAGAATATGAATCAGTACATAAAATATACTAGTATGTAGGAATGAAACATGTATTAAGCTAGATAAATAATGAGTATAAGACTATGCATGAACTGAAGTAAACATTTAGCTGAGCTAAGTCAAAATTATGCTATAACAGTATAAAGCAGTTAAAATAAAGTTTCATAATATAACTAATTCATTAATCTTTAACTAGGAGAAAATCTCAAATAAAGTACTGAACTTGATATAATAAAGTAAAATGGTAAACACATAAAAGTTGTGGGACTGACTGTAAACTGAACACTTTATGGAGCCTCTAAAACAGACACAAATCTAGGAGTTCGAAGTCCTTGGCAGGAAGTTCCCCTATACCTTGCTAAAGTATAGAGCCTGATTATACCCTATGAATCCACTAAGTCTAAGTGAAACCTAAACTTTGCTATAGATAATCAACCTACGGTGGAACGTAGTTATAGGATTTGGGTATACTGAACCGTTATCCTCTCGGAACTAAGACTACTCTAAAAAAACTAAACACTGATTGACTACTCCTGACAAGATTTATGGGACCTAGATTTGTAACTAACTAATCTTGAAAACTATAGTGATTATTTGTAAGAGTTATTGTACTTTAGACATGTATGTTTTCTATTACATTTCATGTAATTACTGATTGACCTTGATTTATAAGTGTTCAGAGCAACTAAAAACTCTTCGGTTTCTTGGATTGGGTTTCAATCTTTCTACACCAATCATCAAATATAATTAACTATGAACTTGCTAAATTATGGGATTTTCAGTTTAAGCCTGAGACATTATAGTCAAAGTTATCAAAATTACAATAATATTCAAGAAAATCATGAAAACATGTTATTAGATCATGAAAAATGTAAAAATCATGTGAACATGTATAATTAACATGATAAATGCTAAAAAACTGATTATACATGTAAAACACATTATGAGATTTTAAATGAATCATTTGAATTGAAAAACTGAGAGTTTCAAACCCAAGGGTGGAAGGAACCCTTGCTGAAGTCTTGCATACCTGAATTTAAGACCTAAACCTAATTGAATTAAAGTTTCTGAGCCCTTTGATGAACCCTAGGTTTTGACTAGAAGAGAGTTGTAAGTTTTCTGAGCAAAAGAACTTTTTGATTCTGAGAAAGTGAGGGAAAAAACTAAGTATGTGTATTTATATATTAACCCCTAGTGAAGTCAAGACGTCATAGGATTAGCGAGAAAAAGGTTTAGGTTTGGGATAAATTTCCCCTGAATTAATTGGTCTAAAATCTATCGCAAGCTACCACAAGTCGACCTACGACTCGTGAAATGGATTCACGACTCTTGACTTGATTTGTGGTACTTAAGTTAGGCTACTGAAATTTGAAATGACACTTTAAGAGTCATGATCCCACTTTATGACTCATGAAGTAAGTCATTGGGGGTTGATCTAATGGTCTTATGAACTTAGATACCATGAGCTAACAGTACGAATCATGGTTTCCATCTCACGAGTTTGTGGTACGGCCCATGGAAACTTGGGAATAATTTTGAGATTTTTTATCTGTCATACCACGAGTGGGTTTCATGAGTCGAGATATGCCTCCGCGACTCATGGGACAACTCATTGTCTGAAGGATCAAATTTCCACTATCTATAAGCTGAGAACCACGAACTGATAGATGACTCATAGTGTATTTCTCGAGTCGTGAGTTAACTCATAGGGGCCTGGGTAGAAGAATTTTATTTTATGCTTTCGTATTTTGAGTTTCTAAGTCTGAATCAAGTATGGGGTATTACAATCACATTTCTCAGAATGATTTCCTATCAGGTCTTACCATATCATATCATCATATGTCTCCAAGTACCTCATTTTCATATGTAATTCATGAAAATATCAATTTTAAATCAATTAAGTCAATAACGCCTCCACCCAGCCAATCACAATGAAACATCATCTTAAATTAACTACGACGCCCTACACGGGCAAATCACAAGTAGGATATCATGTCAAATAAAATAAACCCCCATACAGGAATCAAAAGTACAATGATCAACTCAAGCCCCGACACGAGAATCTTGATAAATAATCAAGTCCTCAATTCATGTTAACCAAATAACACAGATCTCACAATATATATTTTTCTTTGTTTTAACCTATCATGCAAGACACTTGTCTCAGGGTGAATACTTATGATCTCATCAACACGTGTTCCCTCAAAGTTCCCTATTAATTCCAATTATACATAACTACCACATAAACACATAAACACTTTACAAAAAGTCATTGAACCTCTACTTGCCTTAATCGAAGTCAAAATTAATTAAACCTGATCCTTGCCCTTCCAGATAGACTTTGAACAAGCCTAATATGGTCAAATAAGAGTTAACCATAATAAAAGAGATCTATCAATACCCATATTTCTATACTTTGAAATCAGATTCACTAAGTTAACCAAAAAGTCAAACCCGAAACTCCCATTCAAATTTGAAATTTTCCTTCAAAATCAATTTACTCATAGTTTGGGGAGTTCAACTATACAATTTCATTAAAAAAAGTGTTCAAATCGACTTTCAAACCTTAAAACATTGAATTATAGTTTGGGTCAAAAAACTCCAATTTACATATTTGAAAACCAAAGAAGTTAAAGGTGAAATCATTAACTATATATTGAAAATTGATATATTTCGAATTTGAAGCTTACCCATGGTTAAATATTGCATTACATAATAACATGCATCCAAATAGGTCAGTATTGCTAAATATGCTGGTACAGGAGTGTATGCATAACACATGATAAATAATATGATGGTGGAAGGTAAACTTATGCAATGACCCAAGTGTTGTTGTAGTAGATAAAAATAAAACTGTTCTAAAGCTAGTCTGAGTTTTTAAATAGAAAACATTATTTATTGGGGAAAGCATTATCTTTTATCTCAAAAATATTAGTCATGAGTTTGGGAGTTTCTTCTAACAGACAGAACCTATGCTATAAGATACGCAGATTCTGATGTCATAAACCCACACTGAGAACGGTCCAATATTTTGACTCCACACTGGATAAGAGGTTTCCCTACACCAGCCACGACTAGAACTAAGCATGTAAAGTCTAAGTTAAGGATCTAGTCATAATTAACCTATGCTGGAGACATAGCTTTGGACTGACTACATCCTCACTGATGGGTTGATTCAATCCTCTCGGTGCTACATAATCCTCCCAAAAGCATGTGCTCATATCTTAAAAAGTTTTAAAAAGGGACATATTTAGATGCCTGTAACTTGAAACATAATTGAGCCAAAACTCCTTAACGCTTGTCTTTTTTATCATGTTTGGTACCTTACACAATTCAAGTAATATGCATAATTCAACATCTTGAAGCTTTTAATAAAATTGTATGAAGTTATATAAAATAAACCTTAAATATATGGAAGTTCAAGATAATCTAGTTGAACATGCCAATTGGGTATAAATCATGGAAAAACATATAAAAATCATGTTATGAATCGTAAATCATGTCGAATGTGCATAACTAAGATCATAGGAACATTATAAACATAATTTATGAACTTTGATTTTAACCCTATATTGAAAGAATCATATTTCCTCCAAAAATCTAAGGATCTTGGGCATGAGAATGAGGAGAATTCTCATTGAATACCCTCATACCTTCTTGGAAACAAATCCCCAGAAGAATCTTGAGAATTTATGGAGAACTTGGATAGTCAACTTGCTAGGACATACTTTCTTATTTTATTAATCCCTTCTCTTGTCTAGTTAATTTTTTAAGTCTAAAGAATGAAGAAATTAAGGTTTTAATATTTATATTATAGTAGAAGAGGATTAAAATGACCTGGGGTAAGGGGATTGATAGTGTTAAATGTCCAAAACAATCCTAGAAAAAATTGGCTTTAAAATCGTCTGACCAGTTCAATAAGGGGATTAATGATCTATCAAATCATTTGGCGTCCATCGTTCCTAGGCCTATTTTGGTCCCTCAATGGACCTCTATTTTGAGCCCTATTTTTTACCATATGATGTACGAGCTATGCTCTATGTGTTGGTATAAAGATTCCATTTCTCCGAGCTACTAGGGTTTATAACCCATTTTTAGTTTGGATTCGACCTCTCTATTTATATAAAAATATGGGTATTGTTTTAATCATCTTGACTCATGGATTATGTTTTTTTTTTTATTTGTGCGAGGCCGAGATCATTTGTGATTCTTAGCTTCTTCCAGCACGACTTTCAAAATTTTCATCGGCACTAGGTAGGCTATGGTCTACTTTCTGCAGACTGAGTATGTGTGTAGAATATATATGGTAAACTACTAGCTTAGGGTTGAGATTACTAGTTGGAGACCCACTATGTCTATTCTTCTGGTCTATAGTCTACTTAGCTGGCTTGTCGCTTATTTACTTACCCTAGGCTATGTTGCCCTACCCACGTGCCAACACTGACTCTAGAACATAGTATGGTTGGGGTAAGAGTATAACCTTTGGTGCGTATAGTTTATACGCTGACTCTATAATATAGTGAGTTTGGAGAGGGAATTAGAATAGTGGTTAGATCTTAGTAGCTTATCTTATAGTTTATGCTGGTGGATTTAGATCTGATCTAGGTAGACTAATTATTCTATGTTCTACATGAGGTGTTGCGTATGATTAGTATATATGTGGTAGCTTGGGATATAGATAGTCGGATATGGCTTTGTTGTTAGTATCCTTGTGTGATGATATTATACCCGAGCCCGGTGCAAGCCTGGGAGTGAGTTATATTAGATGAAGCTATGATAGCTCCATGTTTTCCCCTGTATAGGTATGTACTTCGACCTTAACAGGCTCCCTCTAGGCAGTTGTGGCATCTTTGGTGCAATTACTAGTGGCTCGAGACCGTAGGTAGGTTAGGAGATATACTTTGTGACTAGGGCTTGACAACTATTCTATGGATTCTAATTAGCAGCCTTGGACCAATTTAGTCTATTTGGTTGATTTTATGTTGCGAGCATGCATTAATATTTAAAAAGTAACTTGATTGTGATAGAGAAATAACTGGAAACTGATTTCTTAAACATTATATGTATCCACTACTACAGTAGCAGTATGTAGCTATTTTCTCACACTATCTAATTTATTTTCTCACTAGAACTCTGATTTTTGGGTATTTCCTATGACAACAATTGGATTTTTACTGCGGTTCAAATTCGTCTATTTGGATGGATTGAGTTTTCCACTGAGATATGATATACGGGCTAATCCTAATTTTTTGCATTTTTTCCCTAATGACTATGCCACTAGTTTGAGTTTTACAAGGATTTTGTATGTGGAATTATATCCCTACAAGGACCCTCTAAACATGGGTGGCTATGCTTGAGATATTGCTGCTAGGTATGAGTTGCAGCCTGGAGAGGGGTATACTGGAGTAGGAGGAGTAAATATGCTAGGAAGATTTTATGGGTCCACTCCTGGTAGATTTTTTATACTGAGGAGAGTGCGTACATGTACTATTTAATTTTCAGCACCCTTTTGCATTTTATCTCTATGCGCTTGATTGAACTCCTTGGGGTTTACGGGGGAAGTCCCATTGGGTTACTTATGTGCTGGTGTGTTGGTTGCTAGCTAGGGTTTGTAGATACTCTTTCATGTTGTTGATCACTTTGCTTGCCTTAGTTACTATTACATTCAGTGCATACATTTCATGTGCTCCTCTTTCTCTTACTAGTCCTTCCATATGCTGGTTATATTGGAGCTCCAGGTACGTGTCGTGTTTCATCATGATGTGTTTATGGCCCAGATTCTCTATTTTATACCTTGAAGGTGACTTTCTTCATACTTGTTAGTTGATGTTGCACACACTGATAGTTGATCCTTCACTGCACTTACTAGCTTTTACTGCAGTTACCCCTTTTGTTGTATATTACGTAGTAGTACCCTATTTGATTTTGATCGCAATTTACCATGCTTATGCTTAATTTTTCCCAGTCCACTTATGATGACTACTGGGTACCCATTTTGTTTGTTACTCATGCTATACTTCTGTAACTTTTTGTGATGCATGTCTTAGTATGAGTTATCAAGATGAATGCAGTTGTTTGGTGTTATTTCAGGAGATACAGCGAGCAGTCGGTGTTCAAGCTGGCCGGTCTTCCTTTTGTGTTTACAGCTGTTTTAGTTGGATTGGAATAGTTATTCTGTAGTTTTTTCCCCATTGGGGGTTGTATTCTATACCTTTATGTATATAGATTCTCTAGTGCCATAATACCAAGTTCGGGGGATTTATATTTAGTTGTGTATTTTCATGTTCTTCTTTTGTTTCTTCTTTTCATATCCCTTCTCTTTTTCTTTTGGTTCTTGGTATGGGCCTATCACTTTATGATTTGTTCTGGGGTTAATATTCTATACAAGTGGGATGTAAATGCCATCATAACTCGATTGTTAGGTCATGACATAGTGGTATTAGAGCTTTAGGTTCACCGGTGTCTCTGGCTGTAGGCATAAGTGTTTGGTACAATCCCACAGATTGGTACATAGACATCTGTATCCTATCTTTAGGAAGCTACAGGGCACTCTTTAGGAAACACTCTTTATTCTTAATCCTTATGTGTGTTGTATGGTCATTGGGTTTCTTATCACTTCATTTAGCTCTATTCTTTCCAGATGACTAGGAAAAGGCCCTCGGTGGTCACTAGTGAAATCCCGCATGGATTTATAGAATTTTAGAATCGAAAGAAAGTGCTCAAAGACTACATCAGCAGACACAGAGTTTGGGAGTCACCAGGGATCTAATGGAGGTTCCTTTCATGCCAGATCCTCAGAGCTCCAGTATTCATTTAGAAGTACCAACGGGTGTCTTCAAAAGAGCATTGGTTGAGGATGAGTTTGTTGGTTTCCAGAAAGGGCATTGACTATTTGGGATATGAAACACGTGTGACAGAATAACTAGACATATCCCTACACTGAATGCTACAAAATATGGAACGGAGTTGGAGTTCTTCAGAGAATTAGTTTTGTTGTTTTGTATAATGACAAAGCATTTGGTAGTGATCAATCTTTGGGCCGTAGGTATGAGTATCCTAGGGGTTGTTTTATAAGTGGTGGGTTCGTACACGAGGCCATGGATTACCCCCTTCTGAAAGTTCTTTTGTCATAGCAGCCTAGGCTAAGTAGACAGAGTTTAGGATAGGTTATTTGATTTTGCCTTCAAGTTCTTAGGACATTTCTAGTGATACCCAATATGTGAGTGAACGGTGTGATAAACATAGATTTAGATGGAAGAAGCAGATCCAATTGGGTCAGTCCAGTCAGTCTATTTAGATCTTTTCTCAGTCAGACAACAGAGGCCCGAGGTACTCAAAGTAGTCAGCCCGTCAGGGGTGCATCTTCAGGTTTGCAGGGTCGTGGTGGCCAAATTAGTTCAGTTTATGGTCCCAGTCAAAGCAAGACTCAGGGTTGTTATGAGTGTGGTAAGCTAGTTCATTGGCTAGAAAGTGTCCACAGTGTCGGGCCATAAAGTCAATAATGATTGTTGCCTCACCTCAGCAATCAATTGGAGCGGATAGTGGTATTAGTGGTTCTTTTTATTCTTTATAAGGCTTGGTTTTAGGCTAGGAAGTTCCCCGGTTGTGGATTCCTTAGTCAGGATGGTCAACAGAGTCTTTCAGCATTTTTTAAATCTTTAGTTTGCGGCCTTGAGCAGGGTGTTTCGGGTGAGCTATATTCGAGCTCTATTTATAACATAGTTTTATTTTATCCCCTGCCTAGTTGGCTTATATTGACTTGGGTATAACTCTTACTTAATCCTTGCTTACTTTATCTGTACCAGTTTGAGTGGTAAAGACTACATTTAGGCCTTACTTTTAGTCTTTTTGAGGTTTTTGTACCTCTTTCATGTGGTTCCCCCATATCACCTGGGTTATGATTCTTATTAGCGAGCTGACCCTTGTCTTTTAGCCTAGGGGTTGCCCGTGAGTCCTTGTTATGTTGTGGTCCTATGATTCAAGGGCTAATTTCCTTTGTTTAGGCCGGTCGTACTGTATCCTAGATAAGATTTGATTTCCCTTAACTCATTCTACCCTGAGTATTGGATATTGTTCGTAGGGTTCTTTTTTTCCCATGTATAAGGAGGGAACCTTTTTGGTGGTGGATCCTAGTGAGGGTTTTGATTTTCTTGGCTAGTTTAGCCTATAGATGTTGTGAGATAGCGAAGTTAGGCCTTATATTTACAGTTGGCCTATATTTTTGGTCATGGGAGGATATCATTTTCTCCCTAGATACTTGATTGTTATATTGTCATTATTCCTTAGTTGTGACTGATGTACCTCGACAGGTTGATAAGGGTCCTTATACTCATGCTGATTAAGATCAATTTTATGTTCAAGTCAAAAATTTAGTCCCTCTAGAGTGCTTATTAGCATTTTATGTTTTAGTTTTCTTCATTCTCGTGGATAGATGCTCTGTTATCCAATGGTAATCTTACCCGACCAAGAGCTATTCGGTAGGTCTCGGTAGTGATCCGCGCTATTTATGACTTCCATTGGTTGGTTCTAGAGAACCAGAATGGATAATTTTTATGTGTAAATGTCTCACTTTTTCTTTTTGTTTTCCTATGATTCTAGATTGATAATAATGCCCGGGAAACCATCACACCATCACGGCCGTTCATAAAGAGCCAAGCTAGAGACCTCTAATAATTCCAACCATTATTCAAGCACAAAGATTTGTTGGAGGCTGTTGAAGAGCCACACAGCTTGATCTATAGAGAGTGGAAGGTTGAAGAAGACATGGTATAACTTGGGAAGACATTGGTAACTTAGTTTGCAAGCCCCAAAAGTATGAGGACCTATTTGTCACTTTTGGGCCTATGTGTAATAAGAGAAACTTGTACCTCTATATATAGAGGGTCCTTTCAAATTTTCACTAGTTCATTTTGGTTGAAGAAATAATTTTCAAATTTTAACATTTTAGTTGAGATTGTAATTGTTTAGCTTAGCATTTTAAATTTATTGTTAGCATTTCGTAAATTCACGTAAACGTTATTGAGTGATTAAGGTAGGTGTGTCCTTAATTGCTCGAAAAACATCTTTGTTTGGATCGAATGATTGATCTTCCATTTATGGTTGTATTGAATGAATTATTTTGTGACTTTCAATTTTGGAATTCAATCACGGTAAGTTTTCGAATTGAATTTTGCATATCCCTTTAATTTTTATTCTTCAATTTCATTCTCCCATATCCAAA
Source organism: Withania somnifera (assembly GCA_039654485.1). Taxonomy (NCBI): domain Eukaryota; kingdom Viridiplantae; phylum Streptophyta; class Magnoliopsida; order Solanales; family Solanaceae; genus Withania; species Withania somnifera. The sequence continues at coordinate 11,630 of JBDJHY010174039.1, forward strand.
TTCACGGACCGTATTTCGGGTCGTATCAGATTTCCAGAGAGTTATCATTATACTTATTCCATATAAGTTTTAAATGGTGTTTTGTCTATTATTTGCTAATGGTTAGTCCTTGTACTTGCAGGTATGTAACTATTATGGTAGGCACTCGTGCTCCTTTAGTGATGGATCAAGGTTGTGGTATTCAGTGGATTTCGTACATCCATTTATGTGATGTATTTCTAGTGTTAGTTAGTTGATGCACCCGTGTAATCTTGATCCTCTTGAATGGATACTAGTTTGGTTTCTATTATGATTTCTTTTGTTTGGACTAGTGATTGGGTTATACTAGGTTTGTGATTTAGATTTGTGAGTGTTTTTTATTTATCAAAGTCGAAAGACTCTCAGATTATGAATTAGGGGCACTTAACTTTAGAAATTTAAGAGTAGATGGAGTTTATCCCTATTCTCAGTTTGTGATGATCATTGGTTTTGTGTATTTGGCTTTTGGATAGCGTGATGGATTTGTCTATTACACCATTTTAATATAAAATAAGGGTAGCTAAGCATTTTTTTAAAGCAAATCCACTAGGAAAGATGCCTAGGTTATTTTATAAAGATTAATAAGGTACCCGAGTCTTTACAACATATATA
>JBDJHY010174069.1:0-12258 GCA_039654485.1 Withania somnifera
AAATTGAATCAAACAACACTCCTTGAAGAACACCATCAACAAGATATAAATTCCAACAAGAACACCAACACCTCACCTAGCCTAAATTCATCATTTCGGAGCTGCTGGAAATATCAGAATTCCATTTCGACACTCCAAAAATCGAAAAACCAATAAAGCTCCTCATTTAGGATTAAACTTAGGAAATTTCCACAATTTCACATAATTTGCAAATGAAACCCCAAAAATACAAACTCACAGTCGAACTTGACTTTGTTTGGTCTTTCAGAGCTAACAGAACTGTCGAAATTTGATTCCGAGATCGTTTCGAAGGAAAGTTGACTTTAGTCAACTAGCACTTAACTTAAGGTTCTAAAATAGGGAATTTGAAATATTTCTTGACTGATTCACCAGGGATCCGAACTGTCGGTCCCATCAAGTCATAAATAACTTAGGGGAACTACTGAAATACTCTAGGATGCAATATGATGCTTATTTATCATAAATGACCTCAAGGGTCATCACATAGAATTATTCCAAGACCCCGGCTGTTAAAGCAAAAAAACCCCGAGAAGGGTGAAATTCGTGGCCTCACGTTTGAACCTGCCACATATCAAGAAACCCCCCAATGTGTTCATCCCTCAGATCCAATTATAGATCATAATCACAACCAGCCCCTATCACCTAGTGAACCTCCTAACCACTAGCCCGGTAGGGCTCACGACAATCCCCTTCAAGGCATACTAACAGTCTAAAGAACTGCCAAGGGTACATCCTGCTGCTACTAAATACCTTGTCATTATATGGAGAGGCATCTAATCCTCTGTAGAAAATTGACATTATTTAATATCTTATATCATATAATATAGGTATATGTTTATTCATCCTGAAAGATTATGATGCACTATCCCACACGGTCAACAAACCCTACTAACAACCAATCAAACTCATCCTTAACCAGTACTTCTCTCAAGACACCCATTCTTACTTCTAAATAAACTATGGCGCTCTACAAAACTAGTATGACAGTAACCCTTGCTAGATTCCAAGAGATCCTGAACTTTGTATCTGATTTTATGCCTTCTAGTGCTCGATTCCAGTTCTGAACTATGAGATCTCACACAAATATCTTGCTGGTGCCCATCAAGGGCCTCTTCCTAATCATCTGGAATAGGTAGAGATGAAAGAATTGATAGGAACTCAATGACCATACACGCACATAAATAGTCTAGAAGTGAAAGTCTTTCCTAAAGAGTGCCTTGTAGCCTCCTGAAGATAGGAAAAAGACATCTGCCTACTGATTCTCGGGACTATACCAAACACTTGCTTCGATAGCCAAAAATACCGGTGAACTTAGGGCTCTGATACCACTCTATCAAGACCCAAAAATTAAGTAGTAATGGAATCTACAGTTCACTTATAAAAACACCTAATCCCGACCTAGAGCAAGTGCGGTTGGAAGATAACAAGTACTAAATAGAAAAGTGAAAGGAGATGAAGAAAAGGAATAACAATAGAATACAAAATTCACAAGTGAACATGAATCCCCAGAAGCTGGTATCGTGGCTGTAGAGAATCTATATACAAATAGATACGAAATACAACCCAAACAGGGTAAGAACTACAAAATAGTTATCCAAACTCCAAGTAGAACAATTGTAGAGCCAGAAGGAAGATTGTCCATTATGAACCCCAATTTTTCTCCATATCTCCTAAATAGCACAAAGATAATATTCACAATCACGTTCTCCCTAATAGCTTATACAAATATAGCATGAGTACCAAAAATAACAGGTGCCCAGTAGGCATAATAGGCTGACCAGGAAAAAGTTAGCATAGGCAACATAAAGGATGATCAAAAGTAAATAGGGAAATGGCACATAATATACAATAGGAAAGGGGTAATTATAGTAATAACTACTAAGCACAAGGGAGGGTCAGCTATCAATAAGTGCAGTTCCAGCTAACAAGTATGAAGGACTAAATTAGCCGCCAGCCTAAATTAGCGGATAGCTACTAAGATCTAGTCACTAGTATAATCCCTTCCCCAACCTCACTCATTCCAAAGTCAACATATAAATGATTTGCACCAAAGGTGTTATTACTTCCCCAACCACACTAGGTTCTAGAGTTGTCGTTGTATGGTGGGTAGGGATATATAGCCAAAAGTTAAGTAGTTATGCTACAAGCCAGCAAAGTAGATCATAGGCTAGAAGAATAAGAATATCAGGGACTGACTAGTAATCCCATCCTAGAGTAGAAATTTACCATACATATACTACACCAAATATCCAGTACAAAGAAAGTAGAGTGTAGCCTACTTAAATTCTGGGAATACCGGACCATATCGGCTTTTGTTCCATGACAATCTCACTCAAATTACTATCCTCAAGAAATGTGCCCAAATATCTAAACAATCACGTAAGAAGCTTGAAATTAAGCGAGGCTAAAAATAGCATAACCCACATTTCAAGACGAGTAACACAAGACTCAAACTGCTATATATATAGTATGGTCAAAATCAAAACCAAAAATGGGTCTTTAAACCCTAACAGCTCAAAAAAGGGAAATATGCTAGTAGGAAAGTAAATAAAGCACAGCTCAGACATCATAGAGTACAAAATAAGGCTTAAAATGACAGTGGAAATGGAAAATATAATGCCAAAAAGTTTATATCATATAGAAAATAAAGAATTACCCGGTAGAAATAATCATAAAACCACCGTAACAAGTTTTTACATACCCAAACTTGGTCAAAACCCTCCAAAAGCTCTCATAACTTACTGGAAAATAGAGAAAACTTAATAACTTAAAAGAAAATTTGAGAAATAAATCTATAGAATATAATTTATATAGGGCCACCGCCAGACCAATAAATCAATCATTTGGCCAATTTATCGGCCACCTATTTATCAGTCCCCTTGCTGATAAATCTATTCCTGCATCCTTCCCCAAAAGAATTTTTGGAGAATTTCAAAAAGGTATATGACATGTAAATGAAGGCTTATTTCGATAATACATATATGGAATCTTTATGTAATCAATATTCCAGACTAAATGGAATTGAGAAAAGATAATTCGATCTATTATAAGCTGAGTAAGGTAGAAAAGGCTATCATTATAAAAGAATTAAGCTATAAAACTTCCAGGTAACCAACCTAACGATCCCATCAATTAATAAATGACTTGGGATAGTTACAAGAATGCTCTATATAGATAAATCTCGAGCACAAAAATGGCCCCGAGGTCCATAACAAATAAGCTCTTATCATTTGGTGGAAGGTATATACTAATCTCACATGTGTTTCAATGTATAACTGTGTACCTACTTTCATCTAAGTCCATTCCCCCTAAATGATGAATCAGTGAAATTCCTATGTCTACTAACCCTTTTGTAGCACTTCCAAATGGCATGACGCTGAAGCTGCTTGATACTCTTAGGATGATCCATCACTTATAAAAGGTATTCCTATTAGTCAATATGTTTTGTATCCAAACAAGAGAAGTAATCAATCCCGTTATAGATCTCCTGATATGCTCTTCTTTTGTAGGAATACTCATCAACACATATTAATCCAAGGCATGAAATATGGTCTCATACTTGGTGATCATAATGGTACCCTGCTCAAAATCATCAAACTAGTCCCTCATACTCTTTTTCATGTGTTAAAACACATACCTCCCCAATAAAACCTCAAAGTACTGCATCTAAGTAATAGGGGGTGACCTTGTTATCCTGTAATCTTTTGCAAGTCCAACAATTTGAATTATAGTATAGTTTATACCATGTGATTCCATAAAATAGAGGTTATGCAACCTTTTAAAAATACTAAACAAAAACTTATAACCTTTTCTGGAACACAACTAAATGAGGAGGATCCATACTAAAAAGTTTGTCAAACATTTTCTGTTCCTTAACTGTCATATTGGTCTATCCATAAGGGATATAGAAATAAGTTATACTGAAAAATATATCCATGTGGGAGAAACAATAGCAAATGGTTATGCCCTAGAGATCTAAAATCCCTAAATTGGTTCATTCTCTAGAGGATGAACCACAGCTCTATTTTGAAAACCATTGGGAGAGATATGTTGAACTTCCATCTAAGATCTAACAACTTCCATCTTGTATCAATGGAGTAGTTATCAAACCTTATGGCACCTGGAGTTTTCCCAATCCCTCTAACTAAAAATGCACATCCTTAATCTCAATCATAGAATTAGTGGTACACTAGCCTAGAATGACCCCAAGTTTTTGTAGCAGCTCGACCCTACCTGATCCATGTACTTAACCCCATGTAGGAGCCCTAGCAGTAGGTACAAGCACATCATCTATTCTCGCAACTTGTAATGGCCCTATGGTCTATTTATGTGATTTTTGCAATATCTCTGTGTTTGTAGAGTCTTAGTAGTTGCACCGGGTCATCTGTGACTTATTGGGACCGATAGTTTGGCTCCCTAGCAGTTTAATATCTTAATTCCTTTATATTTATGGATTTTTTGGGCCTTACTCAACTTATACGACCTCAAATTTCCTTTTTGTTGATTTTCTTGAGCCTAGAATATCAATTACATAAAGATTTCATATATGAATTATCAAAATCAGACTCCATTTACATTTCATAATTCTTTTGGAATCTTTTAGGGAATTTATTGATAAATTGGCCAAAGGATGATAAATTGGTCCTTGTAGCCGAATTATCAGCAGTCGGTGCCCCATTATAGGTTGTCTTCAACTCGAAGTTTCCTCACTTTTCATGAGTTTTCCTCTATATTTGTTTATTTTTGGAGCTTAATTAAGAATATTAAAGGTGTGTTTTCAAGTATTGATCCGTAGAAACTCATTGTGGTGGTTCCTCGATCATTTATACTAGCTAATTTCTTGGTTTCTCTTTAGTTATAAAACTTTCTATATTATATTAACTTTCTGGCTTGTTGCTTTATTCTCTATTGATAGTTTTAGCCCAATTTTTGTACCATACAATCTATGAGTTGTGCTTTGCGTATTGGTATAAATATTTTATTTTATTGAGCTATAAGGGTTTACAAAGCCATTTTTATTTTTGATTTTGACCCCGCTATTTCTATAGCAATATGAGTCTTGTTTTACTAATCTTGATGCATGGATTGCAGTTTTTTTGTAGCTTCGTACAATTTCAAGTTTTGTTTGTGATTCTTCGGATATTATAGCATGCTTTTTAAGGCCATCCTTGGATCTAGGTAGGCTATGGCTTACTTATTTTAGATGTGGCATTTAGTATTATATACACATAGTAGATTACCATCTCGGGGTTGCACTTTTAGTTTGAAGCCTTGCTATAGTTATTACCTTGGCTTACATCCTTTTTTATTGGCTCTATCATTTTTATACACCCCTAGGGCTACGAAGCCTTTCTCACGTGTTTCATGCTATCTCTAGAACATTGTGAGGTTCATGGGGGAGGGGGTTATACTAATGGTTAGAGCTTAATATCTCTTCCTTGGAACTTTGCTAGTGTCTTTAAAGCCAAACTAGGAAAGATGATTTGCTTTGTGTTGCGAGCATGCATTAAGTGGGGAAGGGGTTTACGAAGAAGGAGTGGTACACGGGAAAGCCTACTGTGGGTGCTCTCCCACTATGGTACATACAAGGAGGGAGCGTGCGGACACTATTTACTCTTCAGCACCCATTTGCATTACATCCTACACTTTTATTTGTGCTCTTTGAGCTTACAAGGGAAGTTCGATTGGGTTACTTGTATGCTAATGTTCTTTGTTGATAGCTAGGCATGTAATGGTTACTTTACATGTTTAATTTGCAATTGGATTATTTTCTTACTTTTCTGGTATCTCCATCTTGTGGTTCTTCCTTGTAGTGATTATGTGGGAGCTCCAGTATGTGTCGCATCGTTCATGGTTTTTTTGTGACTTAGTCCCCTATGTGCATACACTGATAGCTGACCTATCACTGTATGTACTAGTTATTACTACAGTTACCCCTTTTTGTTGGTCTGCATTCCATTTCCTTATTTACTTATGTTAGCTCTTTGGTACTCACGCTACACTTCTACATCTTCTTGAGACGCATATCCTAGTGTGAGTTGGCAGAGCAAATAGGATAGTGCAAGATAGTTTGGTGATGTTTCAGGAGATATGGTGAGTAATCAGTGTTCATATTGTCTGGTCTTCCTTCTATCTTTATAGTTGTTCTAGTCGGAGTCTGGATAGCTCTTTTGTATTTATTCCCTATTATGGGTTGTATTTTTTATACTATTTTATACATAGATGTTTGGTAGCCATGACACCATGTTCTAGGGAATATACTTTCCACTATGTATTTCTTCTTCTTCTCCTCCTCTTTTATTTTTGACATTTGATACTGTTCCTTCACTACTTTCTTTGGGTTAGGGTTAAGATTTTATATAGGTGGGATATAGATGTCATCACAACTCAATCTTTGGGGTGTGACAGAGTGGTACTAGAGCTATAGGTGAACCAACATCTCTGGTTGTAGGAGAAAGTGTCTAGTAGAGTCCCACAGATCAGTAGCAGATGTCGATATCCTATATTCTAGGAGCTACAAGGCACTTTTAAGGAGAATCCCTCATTTATTGACTCCTTACATATGTTGTATGGTCACTAGGTTTCTTGCCATCTCATTCAACTCTAATCTTTTTAGATGACTTGGAAGAGGCCCTCAGTGGGCACTAGAAAAGTTCCTATATACATTCTTAGAGTTTTGGAGTTCGTATCAAGCATCAAGGGACAACTTCATTAGCCAAAAATTTTGAGAGCCACTCGGGCTCCAGCAGGAGTTACTATTACACTATTCCTTCAAAATGTCATGGTTCAGATATAGGTGCTAGTGAGTGCTTCATGGGATCTATCACATAAGGATGAGTTTATTGGATTTCAACAGGGGTATTCAACTATCTGGTCTATGCATCCATGTTTTATGAAAAGGTCAGGTACGCTTTCGCATTTTATCCTACAAGGTATAGTAAAGTGCTAAATTTCTTGAGAGGATTTTGCTGATCCTATTGGTGGTAGAGCAGTTTGTAGCAGTGGTACACACCATCAGGAAGATTCTTATATAATTTTTGACCATGGATTGAGCTTTTCACGAGACCTATGGGATTAGTGATCAGAGAGCCCATCAGCAAGGATTTGTGGTATTTCATTTAGGGGCAGTGAGAGAAGAAACATCAAGGGATGTTTCATATGTGGAAAGTTTGGACATGTGTCCATTGATCATCCCCTTCCCAGGGTCCTATTGTCACAGTAGCTTGGGATAAGGAGTTAGAGTTTAAGTTAGTTTGTTCAGTCTCGCTAGTTCCTAGGATGTTTTTAGTGATACCCAGTCCATGAGTGGATGATATGATAAATAGTGGATTCAGGTGGTTTATTTCGGTTATTTTGTTCAAACCCTACCTCAGTCAGCCAACAAAGGCCATGGTAGTCAAAAAAGTCAGCACTATTAGGGTAATGTTGGTGGTTCTTAATCGTCTGAGATATCGGAGCTTAGGAATGATAGGCATAGGCCTTCATTGCCACTGCAAAAATAGTATTACGGATATCCCAGTAGACCCGTTCAGTCCTCCTTGACATCAACTGATGTTGGTCAAAGTAGCGAGCTCGTTAGGGGTACATTTATATAGATTCAAGATTATGGTAGACAGGGAGGATCATTTAGTAGTTTCTCTCAAGGAATATACCAGGGTTTTTATAAGTGTGGTAAGATGGGACATTATGAAGAGATTTGCCTCAGTGTAAGGTATACTCGATCAGTAGAGTTGTTGCCTAGGATCGGCAGTTAGTTGGAGTGAGTGGTAGTTATGGTAGTTCTTGTTTTGCTTGCGGGGGAGATGATTACTGGTCCAGAGAGTGCCTCTATTGTGGAAATCTTAGTCAGGTTAGTCAGAAGAGTCCTCTAGCAGTTTTCTATCCTTCGTCTTGTAATATGGTGCGGGATGTCTCGGGTGAGCTACCTTCGAGCTTTATTTGTGATATGAGTTTATTCTATTTCCTACTAAATCGATTTATGTTGAATTTGGCATGACTATGATTTATTTCTTGCTTAGTTTATCTATGCTAGTTTGAGTAGCTTTACCCTTGTTAATGTTGTGTCATAGATTGGGTTTAGGCCTTGCTTTTAGCCCTCGATTGTTCGTGGCCCTCTTAGTAGATCAAGTTTGTGACCCACGTTACCTGTGACTTCTATTAGTCATTCCTTTTAAAACAGAGTAGGTAGCTCTTGTGAGTATATGTACCACTTCTTTTGTTTGATTTACCTCGGTTTTATATTTGTTTCCAAAGAGATATCTTTATCCTTCGCCCATGTCTAGTCAAAATGGTATCTCAGCTCTTGCCCTTTTGGGTTCCTTCGATCATGTTTTCTAGTGGTTAGTCTCTATACTCATAGGCATATAACAATTTTGGTAGGAGATAGTGTTCCTTTAGTGGGGGATCGAGGTTGTGGCATTCCATAGGATTATTTACGTCAGGTTATGTATTGCATTTTTTAGTCTTAGTCAGCTGATGCAACCATGCAGGTTTGGTCCTCATGAGTAGATATTGGTTTGGTTTCTGTTAGGGTTTCTAGTGTCTAGACTAGTAATTGGCTTATACTAGGTTTATGATTTAGTTTTGTGATTGTATTCTCTATTTGAAAGTCAGGAGGCTCTTGGGTTCTGAGTTATGAGTACTTGACTTCAGGAAGTTATGAATAGTTGGAATCCATTTTTGTTTTTAATTTGGTGATGACCATGGGTTTTTGGTATCTGGATTTTAGGTAGCATAAAGGTTTGGTTTATTATACCATATTAATAAGACCACAATAGATTTGAATTTATAGTCGTGACCTAAGGCTATTGAATATATATGGCTAGGATGACAGAGTATAATGGTATGATCATTCCCTTATGTTTCAAATGTCTTTTAGAGTTGAATTCCCGGTTGGTTTTAAATTAGTAGGTTTGTTTTGGTGCTCAAGATTCAGGTAGTTAGGGTTGGCTTTGTAGGCTAGGACAACCTCCATTTGTGGTGCTTGGTATAGTTAGTCAGTTGTTATCAATTTCTTTAGGGTCCTTAAGTTCGTGATGCTATCGGTAGATAATACCCATAGGAATCGTAGTCTTGGAATTTCTCATACAGGGCTTTGTTAGGTTATGATGGTGTGTTCGAATGGACATTATTTTTGTAGATCTAGGGTGATTTATTTGGTTCAAATTATTCTTCGTGAAGCCCATTGTACTGGATACTCTAGAAACTTGGGCATAGAAAAGGTATGCAAAGAGTTTTGCTATTAGGTTGATACAAAAGGTTCTTCGCACACACGGGTTTCCAATTTCAATCATTTCAGACAAAGTCACTCAATTCACTTATCAATTTTTGAGGATAGTACAGTACTGGTTTCACTAATAGTAAGTCCGAGCAGATTATTTGGGTACTTCAGGGTACGCTACGAGCTTATTCCTCCATCTTGGTGGTAGTTGGGGTTAACACTAGGCCTTGGTAGAGTTTCATATGACGAAAAACGTTGTTCTAATATTTATATGGTACCCCTCAAGGTTTGGTATGATAGATGTTGCACGCCTCCAATTGGTATAGTTGTGTTAGGACTTAACCTCAGACTTTGAATTTGATTCGAGATGCTATAAAGAGAGTTAGATTTGTTCGGGTTATATTCCAGATAATACCGAACAGACAGAGGAGATACAAAGATTATAGGCTTTGCTTCTTGAGTTTAGTGTTAGGGACTTGATGTTTTGTGGGTTTGTTGGGGGTCATATGAGATCATGGAGCAGATTAGAGAGGTTGCCTATATATTTTCCCAATCTTCAAGTTAGTAGAGGTTCAACCTATTCATCAACATCCCCATGCCTCGTTGTTACGTACCATACCCATCACGTATATTTCATCATGTGAGCCTTGATTCTTATTTTTTTCAGACTTTAGATACCCTTTTTCTCCTTAACTTTCACGTAAGAAAGTTTTTTTTGGTGGAGGATATTGTAATGGCACTTGGGGACATTTTTGTGATTTCCATAATTTGTCTGTGTTTAGAGTATCTTGGTATCTACCCAGGTCATTTTTTACGTACTTGGATCGATAATCATCTCCCTGGATGTTTATAGCTTAAGTTATTCATATTTATGGCTTTTTCGGGCCTTACTCAGCTTATATGACCTCGAATCACCTTTTCATCAATTTCTTTGAGTCTACAATATTGATTACATAAATATTTCATATATGGATTGTCTAAATCATACTATGTTTCCATTTCATACTTCTTTTGGCACCTTTTAAGGAATCTATCAAAAATCAGTGGTAGGGACAGATAAATCAGCCAAAGGGTCGTTAAATCGATCATGTTGGCTGATTTATTGATAGTAGGTGCCCCTTTAAAGGTTGTCTTCAAGCCGAATTTACTCTAATTTTTGCATGAGTTTTCCTTCATCTCTCTTGATTCTTGGAGCTTAACTAAGCACATTAAAGGTGTGTTTTCAAGTTTAAATCCGTACAAACTCGTTGTGGTGCTTATAAGATTATTCCTACCGAGTAATTTATTGGTTTCTCTTTAGTTATAAAGTTTTCTATATTATATTAACATTTTGGGTTTGTTGCTTCATTTTTTACTGTTAGTTTGAGCCCAATTTTGTACCATAAGATCTATGAGTTGTGCTCTACGTGTTGGTATCAATATTTCATTTTTCTAGCTACGAGGGTTAATGGATCCGGTTTTAGTTTGGATTTTTCTCCGCTAATTATATTGAAATATGGGTCTTGTTTTACTTGTCTTGACGTCTGGGTTATGTTATTTCTATCTTTGTGTAGTTTCAAGCTTTATTCGTGATTCTTTTGATATTCTATAGTGCTTTTCGAGGCCACATTGAAATCCAGGTAGGTTACAACTACCTTCTTTCATATTGGGTATTTAGTATTGTATATGCTTGTTAAATTTCAAGCTCAGGGTTGTTCTATTATTTTAGAGCCCCGTTATAGTTATTACCTTGGCCTACCGCCTTTTTTGCTGCTTTATAGTTTGCTATACATCTCTAGGGATACGAGGTCCTTCTCGCGTGTTTCACGCCATCTCTGGAACATAATGAAGTTGGGGAGGGGATTATACTAGTGGTTAGAGCTTAGTATCTATCCCCTAGATTTTAGCTGGTGGCTTTAAAGCCTATCTAGGAATGCTGATTTGTTCTGTGTTGCGAATATGCATTAATTCTTTAAATGGTAACTGATTTTTTGGCAGAATAATAAATGGGAAGTGATTTCTTTTCTATTATACTTATACTTTCCACGACTAGACTCATGATCAGTGTGGAGCTATTTTCTTCACATTATTTGATTCTATTTTCTCACTATAACAATGGTTTATGGAAATGCCTAAGCAATTCCACTTGGGTTTCATACTGGTTTTCAGATACGCCTACGGTCCTGGACTTTATATTTCTACTAAGATATATTATACGAGCTAAGCCTAAGTTTTGGTATTTTTTTTTTGACAACTACATTGGCACTGGTTTTACGAGGATTTTGTATGTGGGATTGGATCCCTCTATGACCCTCTGCAATGGGTGACTATGCCTAAGGTACCATTACTAGGTATGTGATATAGCTTGGAGGAGGGGTGTATGGAGTAGGCGTGCTACACGAGAATGCCTTCGGTGAGTGCTCTCCTACTGGTTGCACAGCAAGGAAGGAGCTTACGGATATTATTTACTCTTTAGCAACCCTTTCATTGCATCCTACCTACTTGTTTGTGTTATTCGGGATTACGGAGGAAGTCCTGTCGGGTTACTTATATGTTCATATGCTTTGTTTCTATCTAGTCTTGTTATGGTTATTTTCCTTATTTTATTTGTAATGGGATTATTTCCTAACTTGTGTGGTATTCCATCTTGTAATTCTTCTTTGTAGTGCTTACATGGGAGCCCAGGCATGACGCAGCCACTATGTGCATACATTGATAACTAACTTTTCACTGCATTTACAAGTTATTACTACCGTTATCCCTTTTTGTTGGTTCATTTCATGCTATTCCCCTATTTACTTATGATCTGTGAGAGAATGAAGCCCAAAGTTTAGAAAACTCAAAAGATAACAAAATTTTCATAATGAAGGATAAAATAATAGAATTTTTTTAAAGCTACTCATAGCCTCCTGAAGATAGATATAAATATCATCATCCCTACCTGTGAACTTTACTAGACAATTGCTCTTGGACTCGTGAGATTGGTGAACCTAGGACTTTCATGCTAACTTTTCATGACCCAAAATCTAGGATGCGCT
>JBDJHY010174079.1:0-21987 GCA_039654485.1 Withania somnifera
TGATTATCATTTGGTGTTATTACTTGATCTTGTGAACTTGAACATGATTTATATGCCAAATTGTTCAAGTACTACCTTTATGTTTGACCCAAGGAATCATCTTGAGTCATTTTGTCCTTCTTTCGGATACGAAGTATTCATGCTAACCATTTTTCTAACACTCATGCCTTGAGGAAAGTTATGGTTTGTTTTGTGCTTTGTCTTGTAGGTGTTCGCATGGATTCGAGGATGAATCCTTTTCAAGAAGGGGAGGATGATACGAGCACAGAAAGCACCAAGCATGCGACCTGGGTGATCCAAGCTATAGACGACATAAAGGCACCAAAGGAGACTCGAAGAGGCATAACCGCGGGCCAAGGAAGGCAGTCTCAAGTTTGGAAGATAGCTTGGGAAGGATGGAAGACTTCGAGGGCTTGAGTTGATACGACCAAAACTTGAGGGGTCAATATGACAACTTCAAGACTTGAAGGACTATTTTGTCATATTGAGTCACTTTTGGGATCAATTGTATTTACTCTATAATTAGACTATTAAAAATAGGTAGTCTTGCATTAGGTTAAAGAGACTTTGAAGAATATTGATATGAACTCTTTGAGAGTATAGTTATAACTTAGCATAGCATAGACGTAACTTAGCGTATTTTAGAATGCAATTTTGGGTGGATTCCCATAGTTGTAACCGTAACTTCTTTTCACTTCAATCGAAGGATTTTCCTTTTGTGGATTCATTTGGTTTTTTCATTGATTGTCATTTGGGGTTAATAGTTCTTTATAGGTTCAATTGAGAGGTGAGGGTAACCAGTCCCTTGTTGCTTATAAACCGGTAAGTTATTGTTAATTCTGCATATCTTTTTTCTTTTATTTCTTTCTCCCTCTTACAACGTGCGTTTCATATATCGAACCGTATCACACTGATAGCTGGATGCGGCCTTGTTGGTTGGTTAGTATCTAATAATGCTCAAATTACACCTCTCATTGAAGTATAAGCGATCTTTAGTCAAATATAGAACCTAACTAGGTTGGGGTCGATCCCCCATAGAATATGGTATTAGATGTACGCGCAGTAGCAGTAGCCAATAGTTAGTGTTTCTTTCAATTAATTAACATAAAGTAAAAATAGGGGTTATGTATATGAAAGTATTCATTGCTATTGCTTGTGATTGTGGAATAATTTAAGTGTTCTATTAATCGAGGTTTGTGTTTACCATGGTTCGATAAACCTTTGGATTATAAGCTTGTATGGTGGTGCAATCTTTCCTAAACATAGAGTTACATATAAGGCTAATGCCATTTATCTAAGTTTTTTTCAACCTTTAATTCTAGATAAATCTCTTTTATTCCGGGTTAGGGCTGTGAAGGAGTTCATTGTCCTTATCGTGGTAACTCAAGAAGATTACTCTTGCTACAGCAACAACCATTAGACGAGGGTTAACACCCGAATTTCTTAGCATAATCTCAACTACCAGTTTTAACCACAAGGTTAGTGCTTGTTAAACCTAGGCATGTTCTAGTGTTGGCAACCACTCAAATTCATTTATTACATATAAATTATGTTCATACATTAGAATAGAGGCAACAACCATATATAAACTACAACCCTAATGAAGTTTCACCCATGGATCCCACAACTCTAGAGTTCAGCGTTTAGCCGATCATGATATCAACATACAACAATGAAATAATAAATCAGTGAATATCATACCACAGAAATAAGCTTCCAATTGATTGCAGAATAATGATCAATGAAATCCATACTTGTGTCCTTTGGAAAATATATGCATCAAAACCATAGATTCAAAAGTCCTAAGTCTCCAATCAAAAGCTCTCCTCAAACGACCCTAATTCTGGTATTTATACAGTATGGGTGTAAGTGCAATATTAGAAACTTGGATTGGGTCATTGCTCAGCCTTGGGAGAAATATGGAAGAACCTTCTGGTGACAAACGGACTATCTAGTCTTCCATCTGTCACCTCTACTATGCAGTGGACTTCCAGTCAGTTGAAAGGACTTGGATGAACCATCTTCCATCAGATGAACCGTCTATTTAAGCTGTCTAGTCTTCGGTCCTATCCAGTGTTAAATTAGTCGGGCAATAGATTCAGACGAACCCTCTATTAGTGGAGGAATCACACAATCCATCATTTGACTTGTCCTTCTTACCCAATACCATTACTTTTGGGCGATGAGTTTGGACGATCTTTCTGGTGACATGAAAAACGTCCAATAATCTTGCAAAACTTGCCCTTTTTCTATACAATTGATCCAACTTCATCATATTGACTTAGCACAACAAATACTCATAGAACACATTAAAACACACTATTGTTACTCAAGAATATGCTTTATTTCCAATTTTTTAAGTGTAATATGTGACATAAAATACCGTCAAATCACTATCCCTACTTGATTACCCATTACCTAGTTGGGTATGGTAAGACTATGCTAGGTCATTAACTGACTTACGTGATGACATTATACCCAACCGAATTTGGATTTACTAGATAATTAGCAGCCTTATATGATAATAATATTTTCCCTAGACTGGTATAAGCCTCGGAGTGAGTGGTATTGGACTACGTTTTGGTCACTCCATGTGTTCCCTTGCAAGGGTGTGTTCTTGGCCCTTAACGGGTGCCCTTTTGGGAAACTGTGGCATCTGGAAGGTGGTTACTTATGGATTGGGGCCATGGATGTGCTAGGGGAGATTACACCTTGAGACTAGGTCTTAGCAGCTATCTTATAGGTTCCAGTTAGGAGCCTTTGGCTAGTTAGTATGCTGATTGTTTCTGTGTTGCGAACGTGTAGTAAACATTTTAAAAGGTAACTAGATTTTTGACAGAGTAAGTACCGAAAACTAATTTATTACATATATTATACTCTCCATAATTGTGCTCATAACAATATGGAGCTATTCTCTCACATTGTATGAGCCTATTTGCTCACTATCATCATGGATTTTAACAAGACATGGATTTTTACCTACATGGCGACAAATGGATTCTTATTGAGACATGGAGTTTTCCTACATGATTGTACTTGAGTTTTCACTGAGATATGATATACAAAATCGAGTGTGAGTTTTTTCCTTTTGGTCCTGATGAGTATGATACTAAATATCTTTTTATTGATTTTGAATTTAGGTATAGAACCCTCTACGGACCCTTCTACTTGGGGCTTCGTGCCTGGGATATGATGCATGTAGGGGGGAGGGGTATAGAAAGTAGGCTAAGTAAGTATACAAGGAATCTTCTGTGGATCCCTGTCAATTTCGGGATGATCCCATAGGGAGATTATGTCAATGCTTTGTTTCGAGGTATACGGTTCTAGTCCTCCGCGGGTTCTTCTCAATTAGGGACTATCTTAGAGAGGAAGCATCCTGACACTTTCATACATGGTATTGTAATGAACCATTTGGTAATTTCCTTATTTTCCTTATTTTTCTATGCTTAGAGCTGTCTTGTAGTTAGCTTAAGTCATTTATGACTTGCTGGGACCAGTAGCTCGGTGCCCTGGCAACTCGTTTACTTGTTATCTCAGTTTTTTATTTTGAAGTTTAAGTTTTGAAACAGTGAAACTCGAGATTGAAATTGTAGTAAATGTGCTAGAATCAAATTTTGACATTCCATTAGCTCTGAATGCCGACTTTGGTCTAGGTGGACCTTAAGTTAATGTCTAGGGCTTTTTATTTTGAGTTTGGGCTGTTTTTGGAAATTCAGCCTAGCCAAAGTTTAGTTTGAAGCCTGGGTAGTATTTTGGTGATAGGAACATCGGATCATAACTCTGATGATTCCATCAACTCCAGAATGTCAATTTAGACTAGTTGAGTCATTTGTTTGCTTCCCGGGGTCGCCGCTGCATTTTTGAGGGTATGGGTGGAAGTTGTGAATTTTGACCTAAGATGTTTACTTGGTCAACATTCTTCCAAAATGGCCTCGTATTCCAATTTTATCTGCACTATTGAGTTCGAAATGTTGTTTTGTGTATGCGTGCATAGTTCATTTATGTAATTTAACACCCGATGTTTTTCGGGTGGTATCCTGGTCTTTTTCCTTATTGTAGATTTTCTGTTGTCAACTGTATCTGGTGCAGGTGGATTTCCTCTTCACAATTGTGATCGTGTCCTCTCTTCATGCGATCGCGACAAAGATGTTCCCCTTACTTTTTGCGATCGCGATCCCCATTCATGCACTCAAGATCCCGAGCGCATCATATCATTGCTATTGCAACCCCTTGCCCATGTGATAGCAATGAAAAAATACCTGACAATATATAAACCAATAAATAATCCCCTTCCTCAAATTTTTCAGGTCATTCCTCCATTTTCTCCCTCAGTTTCTCTTCTATGCCAGCTATTTATTGAGTCCAAAATCAAGCTAGGTTGAAGGAAAATCCTCCCCTAAGCTCACCCTCGCCCTCCCTATCGTTGGTAAGTTGTTTTATCTTCGTAATTTAAACAAAGATGGAGGGTTTTCACCATTTTAATCCCTTAATTAAGTTAATAACTATTTCCCCTTATTTTCAGTTATATTATTGTCCATTTCTTGTGCTTTTGGTTGGGTTGTGCTCCATGTTAAGGCGATACATTAATTAAGGTATGTATTCCTTCCGTTCTGGCTTTATGTGATTTTTCAACATTTTTTCCTTTTCATCACTCCGCTTTTGTCGAACCCCATGTTCCTTGAGCAGAGCCCTTCGCGCTAGAATTTTTAGTTTAATTTTTTGGGCTATTGGGAACGATGCCCTGTTTTAAGGCTCGTTGTTCGAACCAGTTTTCTAATTGCAATATGGGTCTTATTCTTCATGTTTTAACCCCTAGATTCATAATTTTATAGTTTCGGGTGACTTCGACTGTGTTTGGAGCTTCGAGCCTATGGTACGTGTCCCAACTAGGCTAGGTTTATTTATATGCATTGTAGACTGGGATATTATTTTATGCTTGCAATATGGCCAGTAGTATGGGTTGGTCTTTAGGTTGATCGTTATATATTTTTGACTTGTGATTACCTTATTCATTTTTAAGTGACTGTGGAAGGGCATAGAGGGTGAAAGTTTGTAGGTACGGATCCTGGCCTTACCACATGGGGGCTACAGACCTTGGGAACTATTTGAGTTGTCAGGCGACGATGCAGTAAGATAAGCTCTCAGCTGGTGGCCTTCGGCCTATTTTAAACTTCGGTTACTTTTCATTTTCATTATTATTAGCACTCTTGTTTCAATATTGTGATAAGGCATCTATATATTATTATTTGTCCTGAGTTTGGTACTGATAGGAAACAAACCCTACATTTGATTAGAGGCGCGGTCTTCTGGGGGCATAGACCTTGAGTTTGGCATTATTTTGGCTTTAGATCCTTCTCTCAAGTGTAAGGCATGGTCCTCCGAGTTGCAGAGGCCCCAAGGTTGGAACTTATTGAGAGGATGGAGTTGGCACTACGTGATACTGATCTATTTTAATTTCCTGCACCTCTATGTATTATCTTTATGTTGTTTGTACTCATCGGCTTAAGGGGGAGACACGATGGGTTTTTTGTAGTGCATATATATATATATATATATATATATATCCTTATGGTTAGTTGGTTCTTGGCTTAGC
Organism: Withania somnifera; assembly: GCA_039654485.1. NCBI lineage: Eukaryota > Viridiplantae > Streptophyta > Magnoliopsida > Solanales > Solanaceae > Withania > Withania somnifera. The sequence goes on from JBDJHY010174079.1 coordinate 5,594, forward strand.
TGGAGCACAAGTATGTTTCCTTAATTTGATGTCGATTTTTCGGGTATTGGTCACTCCAGACCGGGTTCACCATGTTTTAGTTTCTGTAGATCTGTACTTACACTTCTGATATCGTATCTTTCTGCATATTTGTTAGTTTTACTGCTTTTCTACTATTGTTGACCTGTTTTACTTCCTCGCCTTTATTACTTGCATTTTATTTTAGCTCAGTCGACCTGTGATGCCTATTGGGTATCTTTTTTGGTACTCATGCTGCACTTCTGTACTGTTTTCATGGTGTAGATATCGGCAGGGGTTATCGAAGATGCCATGATAATGCTTAATAGATATAACTAGTTGCGGAGATTACGGTGAGCTTTACCGTCCGAGCCGACTGTGGTTTTCTTGATTTCATCCTGATTTATTCTATCTATAGAAGGCCCTATGTTGTATTACTTTTGTAGGAGCCTTTTTGTATTTCTATCTTTTGGATACTCAATATAGTAGCTCTATATGCCATTGACACCAGGTTTTGAGATTTAGGATATTTATGTATTTCTTCTACTTTCGTTATCTTATGTTTCTGCTTATACTTTTCTGCATTGCTGGATGATTTGAGTGTTTATAGCCTATTTTGTGTAGCCCCAAGTTGTAGGGTTATGCTTGTCTACTGGAGGGTTCTAAACACCATCATGACCTGAATTTTAGATCGTCACAGTATGCTATTTGTAACCTCCATAGGTCCATCTAGATTCGGGAGCATCCCAAAAGGAGAGCATGCCTATAATTATCTGCACTTTCACAACCCTTCTTGCTTGGGACTATCCTAGATAGGGTGCATGCCAATAAATATTTGTGCTTCTTTTGTAGCCCTGTTGATTCGGGACCATCCCAGAGAGGGAGCACACCAATAATTAGTTGTACTTTTGGCACTATCCTTCTTGACTCGGGACTATCCCTTATAGGGAATATGCCGACATTCTCGTTACTTCTCCAGTACCACCTTTTTGCATTACATCTCTATGCATTGGGTTAATTATGTAATTATGTGATGATTGCTAGCTAGGCTAGGTTGCTTCTCTTCTGTGTCACTGATTACTTTCCTCGCTATAGTTACTGTTGCATTCAGTAGTCGCACTCTTTGTGATTCTCTTTCTCTATTTGGTTTTACTTGTGCTAGCTATATTGGAGTTTCAGGTACGTGTCACATTTGGTCACGATCTGTTCGTGACCTGATTTTATGAGTTATGCCTTATTAGTAGATTTTTTTCATACTTGTTATCTAATATTACACACACTGATAGTTAATCCTTCAGTGTACTTGCTAGCTATTCACGTAGTTACCTCTTGGTTACACCTAATGTGCCACTGCTTTATTTTCTAGAATTATTGTTTATCTTTCTTAGACTTACTTTTTCCCGGTCGGCCTATGATGCCTACTAGGTACCCATTGTTTTTGGTACTCATGCTACTCTTCTACATCTTTTCCTGATGTAGGTCTTAGTACGAGATATCAGGGCGGACGTGATTGTGTGGAGTAGCTTGGTGCTGTTCAAGAGATACGGTGAGCAGTTGACATTCATATTGACTAATCGTTCCTCTATTTTCCATAGCTATCCCACTTGGAGTCTGGATAGTAATTTTGTAGTTTACCCCATTGTAGGTTATATTTTGTAACATTTTGTATATATATATGGATGCTCTACAACCACTATACTAGGTCCTAGGGAGGCATTCTAGGTTATGTACTATGTTTTCTATTTCTATTTCATGTCATCATCTCCTTCTTCTTTTCTTTTGAGATTCTTGGTATTGGCCCATCACTGTTGCTCTGGGCTCGGGTTAGACTTCTCTACATGTGACATGTGCAATCATAACTAGATTTTCGGTTCTGACAACATTTCGAACCCAGGAAATATCTAGAAATCACAATAATAGTTAGGAAATAGAATCAAATGGTATGAGAAAATAGCTCTATAATTCTCATGAGCGCAGTCATGAAAGACATAAATATATAAGAAATGAGTTTCCGATTATTACTTTGTCAAAATAAAGTTACCTTTTAAAAACTTTTAATGCATGATCGCTATATAGAACCAATCAATAGAATAAACTGGTTTAAGGTTGCTAACTAGAATCCATTGGATGGAAGCCAAACCCTAATTGCGAGGTACATCCTCTCCTAGCCCAACTACGGTCCTGAGCCACAAGTGATCGCACTAAAGATGCTACAACTTCCCAAAGGGTGCTAGTTAAGGACTAAGTACACACCCATATAGGGAAAACATGGAGCCATCACAGCTTAGTCTAACACAACTCACTCACAGATAGCACTGGGATAGGGTACAATATCATCACAAAGGGCTGCTAACTATCCAACTAAACTATGTGCGACTATCTATAGCCAAGTAACCACACACATTCTAGTCATATGAAACATCTTAGGTAGAACACAAATAATCAGCCCACCTAGACCATCTCAAAACACACCAGCCTAAACTAGGGGATAGTTACTAAGCTTTTACCACTAGTATAATCCTCTCCCCAACCTTGCTATATTTCAGAGTCAGTGTGTAAACCATACACACCAAAGGTTATACTCCTTCCCATACCATAATATGTTTCAAAGTCAGCGTTGGACACACGGGTAGGGAAATATAGCTCCAAGGTAAGTAACTAAGCTATAAGCTAGTGAATTAGGCCATAGGCTAGAAGAATAAGCATAGTAGGGCTAAAACTAGTAATCTCAGCCATGAGCTGGCACTTTACCATACATGTACTACACTGATACCCAATATGAAGAAAGTAGGCTAGCCTACATTAATTTTGATAATAACCATGAAATTTATGCTGGAATTAGTGGAAAATCATGAATGATCTCGGCACTACACGAGTCTAGAAAAAATACAATCCATGAGTCAAGAGGAGTAAAACAAGACCCATATTGCTATATAAATTGCGGGATCAAAATCCAAATTAAAACAGGTCCGTTAACCCAAATAGCTCAGAAAAATAGAATACTTATACCTACATATAGAGCATAACTCATGCATCATATGATACAAAATAGGGCTCAATCTAATTGTAGAAAATGAAGAAATAAGCCAAAAAATTTATGTAATATAGAAAACTTTATCACAATAGATAAAACAAAGGTTTCTTGGTAGAAATGAGTGTACAACCACCACAATAGGATTCTATGGATCAAAACTTTAATCAGGTCTTAAATCACAAGAAATCCAATCCCAAAGATGAAGAAGCTTGAGGATAAATTGCTAGAAATTTCGTGGAGGTGCTATTTATAGGCCATCCAATGATTAGCCAATTTATTGGCCATTTAGAAAATTTATCATCCACTTCGGGGTTTTCTAACAAGTTTTCCAAAACTAGTCCAAAACCATAAAAGATGGAAATAGATTTTGATTTCAAAAATCCATATATGAAATATTTATATAATTAATATTCTAGACTCAACTAAACTAGAGAAAACATGATTCAGAGACGTATAATCTAAGTAAGGCCTGAGGATGCTATATATATATAATGAAATTGAGCTATAAAACAACTGGGGAATCAAACTATCGGTCACAATAAATCATAAATGACTTGAGAAAGTTATAAGAACACTCTAAATACATAAGAACCATTAAAATACAAAAATGACCCCTAGGGTAATTATACTTTATATGTATGCACAACTATGGTAGCAGTATGGAGCTATTTATTCACACTACTTGATCTATTTTATCACTGGCACTCTGATATCTAGGTATTGCTTACATGGCAATATTTGGATCTTTACTGCAATTCTGATTCACCTATTTGGTTGGATTTAAGTTTTTCAGTAGGATATGATGTATGAGACGAGCTTGAGTTTTGGCATTTTTGTCTTGATGAATATACCGCTAGTTGGCCTTTTTATGAGATTTTTTGTGTACGTGGGCCAGGGTATACCCCTAAGGATCTGACATACTAATAAAAGGATTTTGTATATGGGATTAAATCCCTCCATGAATTCTCCAATTTGGGTTATTATTCTTGCAGTATGTTGCATGACTGGGGGAGGGGTTGTAATGACCCGTTCAGTCATTTCCTTGCTTTCCATATTTTTCTATGATTAGAGATGTCTGGTAGTTTCCCCAATTCATTTATGACTTGCTAGAATTGGTAGCTCGACGCCCCAGCGGCTCATTTTCCTGTTATCTCAGCTTTTTTTATTTTGAAGTTTCAATTTTGAAAGAGTGGAGTTTAGTAAAGGCGCTCAAAATCAAATTTCAATAGTTCTGTTAGCTCTAAAATGCTGACTTTGGTCTCGGTGGACCTTAAGTTCAGGTCCTGGGATTTTTATTTTGAGCTTGGGCTGTTTTGTGGAAATTCAACCCAACCAAAGCTTATTTTTGAGCCTAGGTGGTCTTTTGGTGATCGGATCATCAAATTAAAATTTTGATAATTCCATCAGCTCTAGAATATAGATTTTAGGCTAGCTGAGTCATTAGTTCACTTCCTGTGGTGTCTAGGCTCGTTTTGAGTCGGTTTTTGAAAAGTTCAAAATTGGTTCCTTTTGATCCTTCTGAGTTTGGGGTCTTTTTCTCTTAAACGGCCTCATTTGGTCATTTTGTTGATTTTTTGAGTCCGCAGTGTGTTTTCCACCCAAAATGCACTCTTGGTTTGCTAGAATTGGACTCCTGATGCTTATTTTAGGCCCCTCTGAGAGTTCATGTTTTGCTGAGTTTTTGCTACAGGTTGTAAACCACCCTAGAAACCCTTGGGCTACCCTTGTGCCATCACTCCTTTTCCTAAGGCTTCACCCTAGGAAGGTCACCCCAACAGCCAAAAGGGGCACCCCAGCGGCTAAATCATTTTATAAAAGGGTATCATCCATTTCATTTTCAACTATTTATTTTCTTTAACAATCTCTATAGACAGGCCTTGGGAGGTCATTTTTAAGTGTTTTGAGCTGAAGGGAGTGGTGGGGAGTTGCGTGTGAGGTAGTGTGAGTTCGTGGAGCAAGTTTTCCTAGGTATTTCTCATTTTTTTCCTCTTTAGCTTATGTAAAAAGTTTGAGTTTCTTTATTTTAAACCTTTTTTTCTCCCTCGATTCCCTATCTCCTTAACCTCGATTTGGGACCACAAGTCCCCCGAACTGAGGGATTTACGTTGGTATTTTAGTTTACTTTTCTAAGATATGGGCCCTGCAGGCCTATTTTGGGGACCACTTTTTGACCTTAGTTGCTAATTGCAATATGAGTCTCATTCTTCATGTTTTAATCCCTGGATTCATAATTTTATAGTTTTGGGTGACTTCGGTTGTGTTAGAGCTTTAGGCCCATGGTGAGTGCATTTTGGGGACTTTCATCAGTGCCTAGGTAGGAAAAGTTTATTTATGTGTAGTGAGATTGGGCTGATATAGCCAGTAGAGTGGGTTTGGGTTTTAGGTTGATCATTGTATTTTTAGCAGACTTATAATATCCTTATTAGATTCTTGGGGCCTGTGAAAGGGCATAGAGGGTAAAGGGTTGTATGTCCTGGTCTTAGCCTCACCACATGAGGGCCACAAAACTTTTGAACTATTTAAGTTGTCATGCCCAATCCTAAACCCTAGTTACTTTTCATTTTTGTTATTATCAGCATTGTTGTTGCTATATTGTGTTAAGGCATCTGTATGTTATTGTTTGTCCTAAGTTTAGCATTGATGGGGCACATACTCTACATTTGATTAGAGGCGCGGTCCTCTAGGGTGGGGACCCAGAGTTTGGCACTGAAGGGGCACAGACCCTACATTGATTAGAGGTGCAGTCCTCTAGGGTGCAGACCCTAAGTTTCACACTGATAGGGCATAGACCCGACATTTAATTAGAGGCATGGTCCTAGGGGCGTGGACCCTGAGTTTTGCATTGATGGGGCATAGACCTTACATTTTATTAGAGGCACGGTCCTTGAGTTTCCCACTGATGGTACACAGACCCTACATATGATTAGCGGTCCTCATGCTTGCGGACCCTGAGTTTAGCACTATTTGGGCAGAGGCCCAGAGATATAGACCTATTGAGAGGATGGTGTTGGCACTACGATACTACTCTATTTTACTTTCCTGTACCCCCGTGTATTACCATCATATTATTTGTTCTCACCAGGCTTATAGGGAAGTCATGGTGGGTTTTATTGTGCTGTTTGTACTTACTGGTGGTATGGACGCCAGGTAGGTTTTGTGTGTATACTTTCTGTTCCTTAGCTATATCTTTTCCTTTATTACTTGCATTTTATTTTAGCCCAGTTGTCCTATGATTTCTACTGATACCTTGTTTGGTACTCATGATGCACTTCTATACCATTTTCGTGGTGTAAATACTGACAGGGGTTATCGAAATGCCTTAATCATATAGAGTAGATGCAACTAGTTATGGCTATTACGATGACCTTTGTCATCTAAGTTGATCGTGGTTTTGTTGATGTCAACCTGCTTTATTTTGTCTATGGCAATCCCTTTGTTGTATTACTTTTGTAGCAGTTTCTTTATATTTCTATCTTTTAGATACTCTGTATAGTCGTTCCATAGGCCATTGACCCTAGGTTTTGGGATTTGGGTTGTGTGTGTATTTCTTCTACTTTTGTTCTTTTATGTTTATGCTTAAGTTTTCCTGCTTTGTTTATTGATTCGAGTGTTTATAGCCCATTGTACATAGCTCCGGGCTATAGGGTTAGGATTGTCTACAAGAGGGTTGTAGATGCCATCATGACCTGAATTTTAGGTCGTGATGGAGTGGTATCAAATCTTTGGTTCACTGGTCTCTCTGGCATTGAAGTAGTACCTAATAAAATTATGCAGATTGGTGTGTAGACGTCTGCATCTGATTTCAAGAGGCTATAGGTGCCTTAGGAACAACTTTCCTTATTGAAATCCTATCATGTGTTGTTATCCGTACTTCTTCTGGAGACATACTTTGACTTCAATCCTTCGCAGATGGTCCATACTAGAAGATCTTTAGTAGATCGGGAGCCTCTCCCAGTTAGTTAGGAGGTGGTAGGGGAGGATTCTCCGTTGGTCCCTACTTCCCCAGCTATTTCACAGCCACAGGCACCCCCCGTACCACCACCATAACCTATTCAGCCACCACCCGCCACGTTCAGAGACCTATTATGGCAGATGCTCCAGATGCTAGATAGTGCAGCGATAGATAAGCTGTAGTCATCTGCTCAGGGAGCAACACAGGGTGCACCACCTTCCCCAGCTTTTGCATCTCTAGCACCACCACCAGCAGTACCACCGGTTGTATTATTTCAGACTACTGCCACTGCTCCTGCACCAACACTCTCTCCTTCTTTACCCACATATGAGGTGTGGAAGATATTGGACCATTTTCTATGGATTTTCCCCACCAGCTTTTCAAGAGCATAGGGGAAGGACCCACGCAAGTTTGAGTGTGAGGATCCCCTATAGACTTTAGAGCTTCTGGATTCATACAGGGTAGACTTCACCTCATATCTACTTGAGGGTGACGCTAGTAATTGGTAGCGAGTGTTTTGAGATCGTAAATCACCAGAGCTCTGCCCATTTGGGATTAGTTCAAAGAGGCATTTCTAGCTCAGTATGTTCCTAGGAGCATCTGTGAGGCATCAAAGGTGCAGTTCGAGAGGTTGATAGGGTTCTATGACAGTGCTGGAGTATAAGGCACAGTTTATTGATTTGTCTAGGCACGCTGGGGACTTGATATCTATCAAGGAGGAGAGGATACGCCGCTTTTCTCATGGACTGAGGTCTGACTTGTAGGGCCATGTTAAGTTACTTCTGGTGCTAAAGAAGTCATTCCTAGATCTTTTTGACCATGCTTTCCGAATAGAGATTTTGACTCACCAATCCTAAGGGGGTAGCATGAAGAGGCAGCGCCATTGCCATCAGGGCGAGTTCAAGATCATTTTAGAGGGTCATGATTTTAACTAGAGGTCCTAGCCGAGCCGAAAGACTAGGCATCATTAGCTGGGCTAGCAGCCAGCCCATTAGGGGCCCAATTTCCAATTTGCGAGGCCATACAAGGTATCCTGTAATCAGATCAGGATATATGATACTTGCTATAAGTGAGGAGAGTGGGGCTATCATGCCAGAAATTTTCCCAGGATCCCCAAAACTCGTTCAGATCAGACGTGTTTTAAGTGCAGAGGTCGGGGACATTATGCTTAAGATTTCCCCTAGGACCTCTTAGGCCACATCGTTACTTGTTCATCCATTGCAAAAAGTGCCACCGGTCAGAAGTAGGCCACTACCATTCAAGGAGCTAGGGGAGGAGGCCTGGTGGCCAAAGGCAGAGGTAGAGGTAGAGGCAGAGACAGAGGCAGAGGCAAAGGCAGGGATTTGGGTACGTAGAGGGATGGGGACAATGCCAGTTTTATGCTATTCCTGATAGGGCTAAGGCCTCCGATGTGGTTGTCACTGATACATTGATTGTCCTTTGTCTTTCTTCATTGACATTATTTATAGGCTCCACACTATCTTACACATCTGTTTATTTTTTATTTATGATTGGGTGTTGTTAGTGAGCGGGTGCATGTACCCTTGAATGTATCTACCATGTGGGTATGACCCTAGTGGTGGATCAGGTATATAGGTCGTATCTAGTGACTGTTCGGGGTCACGATAAGTGGGCTGACTTGACTGAGCTGGCTATGTTAGATTTTGATGTGATTCTAGATATGGACTAGTTGTCCTCCTATCATGTAGTCCTTGATTGTTATTCCAAGAACATGACCTTATCTGTGCCCGGTGTGCCCTGTAGTATGGTACAGTCCCATTAGTTGTTCATCAATTTGGGTCAATTCTTATTATCGAGCCCGTAGACTTGTTGCTAGAGGTAGTTATGCTTATTTGTCCCATATTAAAGATGTCAGTGCTGAGTCACTTTCCCCTGAGACTGTGCGGTTGTTACCAAGTTTGTCGATGTATTCCTTGCTTCTTTGCCTATCCTTCCACCAAAGTGGGATATAGACTTTCCTATCGAGGTTGAGTCGGGCACCAAGCCCATTTTTATTCCTCCGTATCGTATGGCACTAACTGAGCTTTGTGAGTTGAGTGTACAACTATAGGATTTTCTTGACAGGGGCTTAATCCATCTTAGTGTATCGTTGTGGGGTTCCCCAGTGTTGTTTGTAAAGAAGAAGGATGGGTCCCTGCGGATGTCTATTGATTATAGGCAGCTGAATAAGGTGACTATTAAGAATAAGTATCCTCTTCCCTGTATCAATGATTTGTTTTATCAGCTTCAAGGAGCCATAGTGTTCTCTAAGATTGATCGGAGGTCTGGTTACCACCAGTTGAGGATTCAAGCTGAGGATGTCCCGAAGATAGCTTTTCGGATAAGGTATGGGCACTATAAGTTTCTAGTGATGTCATTTGGGCTGACTAATGCTGCTGTAGCTTTCATGGATTTGATAATCAGGTGTTTCAGACATATTAGGACTCATTCGTGATTGTTTTAATCAACGACATAATAGTTTACTCGCGAAGTTGAGTTGAGTATGAGGGGCACCTAAGAGATGTGTTGCAGACTTTGAGGACTGAGCGACTCTATGCTAAGTTCTCAAAGTGTGAGTTTTGGATAGATACCATCTCCTTTATGAGCCATGTAGTATCGGGTACTAATGTTAGTGTTGATCCAGCTAAGGTTGTAGTTGTTTGTCATTAACCTCAGCCTACTTCCATCACTAAGATTCGTAGCTTCCTGGGGATGGTAGAGTATTATCATCGTTTGTTCAAGGTTGATTCGTAGCTTCCTGGGGATGGTAGAGTATTATCATCGTTTGTTCAAGGTTTCTCTTCCATTGCATCCCCTTTGACTAGACTGACATGGAAGGATGTGCCCTTCTAGTGGTTAGCTAAGTATGAGGCTAGCTTTCTAAGGCTGAAGGAGTTGATGACTACCGCTCTAGTCCTTATTCTACCAGTTGAGGGTCAGCCTTTTATAGTATAATGTGATGCTTCGGGTGTTTTTCTGGGTTGTGTTCTGATGCAGCAGCACCATGTTATAGCATACATATTGAGGCAGCTGAAGGATCACAAGTGCAACTACGCCACCCATGATTTAGAATTAATGGCAGTGGTTTTCGGGCTTAAGATCTGGAGGGACTACTTATATGGATTCCATTATGAGTTATCACAGATCACCACAACTTGCAGACATTCTAAGTCAGAAGGATCTTAACTTGAGGCATCAGAGTTGGGTTTAGCTCCTGAAGGACTATGATTTAACTATTTTCTACCATTAAGGCAAGGCTAACGTGGTTGCCGATGCCTTGAGACAGAAGGTGGTGAGTTTGGGTAGCCTAGATACAGTTTCTATTTCTAAGAGACCACTGACTTGGGATGTTCAGTTCTTGGCCAGCATGATGGTTAGGTTGGATCTTTCAATACCAGAGAGGATTATTTCCCATATTGAGTCCAAATCATCCTTGTTTGACCATATTCTATGGCTTAAGTATGAGAACCCATATTTAGTTCAGTTGAGAGTGAGTATGCTATCGGGTGATTTTGATTAGACTAGGGTAGATGCTGATGGTATATTATGGGTTAATGGCTGCCTTACAGTTCTGAGGGTTGGTGATCTGACTTAGTCCTTATTATGTGAGGCCTATTGCTCTAGATACTCTATTCACCCTAGTATTTCAAGGATGTATCGTGATCTGAGGCAGCATTACTGGTGGGGAGGTATGAGGAGGTCTATTACATCCTTCATGTCTCACTGTTTGAACTGTGAACAGGTGAAGTTTGAACACCAAAGATTGGGTAGTGAGATGTTAAGACTCCCTATCCTTGAGTGGAAGTGGGAACAAATTACTATGGATTTTTTCACAAGCCTTCCCGTACTTCTAGAGGGTTTGATTGCATTTGGGTTATCGTGGACCGACTGACCAAATCATTTTACCTCATGCCAACTAGTTTGACCTGGGATGCAGAGAGATTGGCTAAGTTATATGTTTGTGAGAAAGTCAGGCCTTATGGGGTACCAGTGTTGATCATATTCGATCGGGGTGCATAGTTTACCTAATGGTTTTGGAGGTCTATTTAGAGAGAGTTAGGGACTGAGGTGGATTTGATTATACCCACAAACGAATGGAAAGTACGAGAGGACCATTCAGGTGCTTCATGATATGTTGTGTGCCTATGTTTTTTACTTTGGAGGCAGTGGGGACAAGCACTTGACCTTGGTAGAGTTTTTATATAATGATAGCTACCACTCTAGTATTCAGATAGCGCTGTTTGAGGCTTTGTATGGCAAGCATTGCAAATCACCCATAGGTTGGTTTAGTGGTGGAGAGGATCAACTTTAGAGTTCCAGAAGTCCTATGCGGATCATAGGCTTTGAACCTTTGAGTTCAGTGTTGGAGACTTGGTCTTCCTTTTAGTTTTTCCCATGAAGGGCGTTATGAGGTTTGGCATGTTGGGCAAGATTATCCCCCAATTTATTGGGCCTTATGGGATCTTTCATAGAGTTTGAGAGGTCGCTTATAGGCTTGTCTTGTCACCTGAGTTAGCTACAGTTCATCTAGTTTTTCATGTATTGATGCTCCCCCATTATTTATTTGACCCTTACCATATCCTTTGTTGAGAAGCTGTGCAGATTGATGACACCTTGACTTATATTGAGGAGCCTGAGGCTATTATAGATAGGGATGTAAGGCAGCTTAGGTCCAAGGATATTTTGGTAGTGAAGGTTTGTTAGCAAATCAACCAATCGAGGAAGCTACCTAGGAGATAAAGCATAATATATGGGCCCAGTATCCACATCTGTTCAAGCCTTCAGGTACTACTCCTTCCTTGACTTTCGAGGGATAAAGTCCTTTTTAGTAGTGGATGTTGTAATGACCTGTTAAGTCATTTCCTTGCTTTCCATCTTTTTCTGTGCTTAGAGTTGTCTAGTAGTTTCCCCAAGTGATTTATAACTTTATGGGACCAGTAGCTCGTGCCTTGGAAACTCGTTTGCCCGTTATCTCAGTTTTCTTATTTTGAAGTTTTAGTTCTGAAATAATGGAACTTGAGAGTGGAATTGTAGTAAATGCGATAATTTTTTTAGCTCCAAAATACCGAATTTGGTCTAGGTGGACCTAATGTTTGTGTCCCGGGCTTTTCATTTTGAGTTTGGGATGCTTTGTGGAAATTCAGCCCAGCCAAAGATTATTTTAGAGCCTAGGTGATATTTTGGTGATAGGAGCTTCGGATCAAAATTCCAATAATTCCATCAGCTTTGGAATGTCAAGTTTGGGTATTTGAGTCGCTGGTTCACTTCTCGAGGTGTCCGAGCTAGTTTTGAGTCAGTTTATGAAAAGTTCAAAATTGGATACTTTTGATTTTGGGGTCCTTTTATCTTCAACCACCTTGATTGACTGTTTCGTCGATTTCGTTGAGTTTGTAGTGTGTTTTCCACCCAAAATGCACTCTTAGTTTGCTAGAATTAGACTCGTGATATTGTTTTAGGCCCCTCGGAGAGTTTATGTTTTGCTGAGTTTTTGCTACAGGTCGAAGACTTCCATAGTAACCCTTGGGCTTCCCTTGCGGCCAAATTAGAATATAAAAGGGGCTCATCCCCTTCATTTTCAACTGTTTTTTTTTCTTTAAAAATCACCATAGCTAGGCCTTGGGAGCTTATTTTTAAGTGTTTTGAGATGAGAGGACGTAGGGTGTTACTTGTGAGGCAGTGTGAGTTCGTCGAGCAAGTTTTCCTGAGTTTTTCTTATTATTTCTGCCTCTTTTAGCTTATGTAAAATGTTTGAGTTTCTTTACTTTAAACTTTTTTTCTCCCTTGATTCCTTATTGCCTTAAGTTCAATTTTGGACCACAAGTCCCCCGAGCTGAGATCTTCGCGCTGGTATTTTTATTTTAATCTTTCGAGATGTGGGGCCTGCAGTCCTATTTTGGGGCCCTCTTTTTGACCCTAATTTCTAATTGTAATATGGGTCCCATTCTTCATGTTTTAATCCATGGATTTATAATTTTATAGTTTCGGGTGATTTTTAGTTGTGTTGAAGCTTCAGGCCCATGGTGCGCGTATTTCGGGGGCTTTTGTCATCACCTAACAGGCTGGGTTTATTTATTGTATTGTACAATGGGCTATTATTGTGTGCTTGTGATATGGCTAGTAGTGTAGGTTGGGTTTTAGGTTGATCATTGTATTTTTTGTCGACTCTTAATATCCTTATTGGAATCTGGGGGCCCGTGAAATGGTATAGAGGGTAAAAGGTTATATGCTCGGGTCCTGGCCTCATCGTGTGGGGGCCACAGACCTTGGAAACTATTTGAGTTATCGTACGACGAGATTGGTGAGATGAGCTCTTAGCTGGTGGCCTTTGGCCCATCCTAGACTCCGGTTACTTTTTGTTTTTGTTATTATTAGCATTGTTGTTGCTATATTGTGTTAACGCATCTGTATAATTTATTTGGCCTAAGTTTGGCACTGATGGGGCACAGACCCTACATTTGATTAGAGGCACAATTCTTCGAGGCGTGGACCATGAGTTAGGCACTGATTGGCAACAAACCCTACATTTGATTAGAGGCACAGTCCTCCAGTGCGTAGACCTTGAGTTTGGCATTGGTGAGGTACAAACCCTATATTTTATTAGAGACGCAGTCCTCCGAGGTGCGTACCCTGAGTTTGGCACTGATGGGGCACAAACCCTACATTTAATTAGAGTCGCAGAGCCTGAGTTTAGCTATTTGGGTAGAGTCCTCGAGATTGGCACTTATTGAGAGGATGTTGTTAGCACTGGATGACACTACTCTATTTTATTTTCCTACAACCCCATATATTACCTTTATATTGTTTGTACTCCTCGGGCTTAAGGGGGGAAGTTATAGTGAGTTTTGTTGTGTTGTTTGTACATACCAGTGGTATAGGATGCCACATAGGTTTTGCGTGTTTACTTTTTGTTCCTTACTTAGCTATATCCTACCATTCAATCCTTTATTCATAGTGCATACATATATATCCTTATGGTTAGTTGGAGCACAGGTACGTTTCCTTACTTTAATTTTGGGTTTTCATGAACTGGTCACTCCAGATCATGTTCATAATATTTTAGTTCCTATAGATCTGTAGTTACATTTCCGATATCTTATCTTTCTACATATCTATTGGTTTTATAGTTTTCCTACTATCATTGATTGTTTTACTTCATTGCCTTTATTACTTGCATTTTATTTTAGCCTAGTCGGCCTATGATACCTACTGGTTATATTGTTCGGTACTAATGCTACACTTCTGTACTATTTTCGTGATGCAAATACTGGCAGGGATTATCGGAGACGCTATGATCGTATGGAGTAGTTACAACTGGTTGCAAAGATTACAGTAAGCTTTGCCGTCTGAGCCGATCGTGGTTTCTTTGATGTCAACCTGCTTTATTCTGTCTATGGCAAGCCCTGTGTTGTATTACTTTTGTAGGAGTTGCTTTGTATTTCTATCTTTTGGATACTCTGTATAGGTGCTCCATATGCCATTGACACCAGGTTTTAGGATTTGGGTTGTGTGTGTATTTCTTCTGCTTTCGTTCTTTTATGTTTCTTCTTACGTTTATTTTCTTTGTAGAAAGATTCGAGTTTTATATCCCATTACGCGTAGCTCCGGGCTGTAGGGTTAGGCTTGTCTACAAGAGGGTTGTAGATGCCATCATAACCTTAATTTTGGGTCGTAATAGGCGTATACTTGAGTAAGAGGGGTAAGTATACGGGGAAGTTTCCATAGGTCCCTCCACTGTGAGATTATAACCGTGGAGGGTGCGTATGAGCACAATTTACTTTTTAGCACCCTTTTGCATTGCATATTGCGCACTTCGTTGCACTCCTTAGGGCTTACAGGGAAAGTCCCATTGGGTAACTTATGTGCCGATATATTTTTTTTCTAGTTAGGGATTGTGGCTACACTTCTGTGTTGTTGATTACTTTTCATGTCTTAGTTACTATTACGTTCAATAGTTATATTCCCTGTGTTCCTCTTTCTCTTATTGGCCCTTTCTTGTGCTGATTACATTTTAGCTCCAAGTACGTGTCGCGTTTGATCATGATTTGCTTATGGCCTAGGTCCTGTGTGTTATACCTTGGTAGTTGACATTACTTCATACTTGTTAGCTGATGTTGCACACACTGATAGATGATCATTCACCTCACTTACTATTTATTACTGCAGTTACCCCTTTTTGTTGTTTATTATGTGTGATTGCCCTAGTTTCTTACGATCGCTCTATACCTTGCCTATGCTTATTTTTGTCCGATCGTCCTATGAAACCTACTGGGTAGCCGTTGTTTTGGTATTCATGCTATACTTCTGCATCTTTTTTGATGCATGTCCTAGTATGAGTCAGCAGAGCGGATGCGATCGTGCGAGCTAGTTTGGTGCTGTTTCAAGAGATATAGTGAGCAGTCGATGTTCATGCTAATTGTTCTTCCTTCTGTCTTCACAGATATTCTAGTTCGATCCTGGATAGCTATTCTGTATTTTTTTCCCATTGTGGATTGAATTTTGTAGTATTCTGTATATAGATGCTCGACAGCACAACACCAAGTCCCGAAGGAGTTACTTTTTGTTATGTATTTTTTTTTTCTTTTCATCTTCTTTTCATCTTTTTTTTTCTATTGGCACTTGGTACTGACCCATCGCTTAATGCTCTGGGATGGAGTTTAGCTTGTCTACAGGTGGGATGTAGACACTATTACTACTCGATTTCCAGGTCGTGACATTTTTAAATTTATAGTTAAATAATTTCATTAATTATTAGGAGTTCTTGGCTAAACAAAAATATTTTTTGACTACAATTATTAACAATTACAAGTAACAATAAATGAATACTTTTTCAAGTATCTCATAGGAAATTGATTGAATCCAGATAGAAAAATAAAAATCAACGAGAAACTTTATATTATACAATTATAAAATGCACAAAGTGAGAATGAACGAAGTTTATATCGTGGTAGGGTACTATATACCAACCACTAAATCATAGGTGTTTATTGGTATAAGATATTCTTTTTTTTCAAATAAAACATTTTATGCTTCAATCAAATTCTTACCTGAAAATATATAACAGATGGATTCAGTCAATTTTCTTTTAAAAAATTAATTTATTGATCAATTTGATTAATTTTTTTATTGTCGTCATATTGTTCATTAAAAGAAATCAATCAAGTTATCTAATATTATTTTTCATTTAATTTCAAAGGATAAGGCACAATTATCACCTCAAACTATAACTAAAATTTCAGCAGGCAACCAAACTTTAAGAGGGTCTTATTACCCTTCCTAAACTATTTTAAAGTATAAATAATATATCTTTTTGTGTTGAAGTGGCAGAGTGTGTGCACACTCTCTTGAAAGCAAGTGAGGAACAAAAAAAAAAAAAAAAAAAAAAAAAAAAAAAAAAAAAAAAAAAAAAAAAAA
>JBDJHY010174080.1:0-12258 GCA_039654485.1 Withania somnifera
AACTATCGGGCTACTACAATTTCTTTTTATGAAAAACCCTAGTTTTTTTCCTCTTTGGAGAAGTTGGAATAAAAACTCTTGATTGATTTGAGTTATCCAAAGATATGAATGAACATAGGGTTTAGGTTATTTATATTCTCATGTGTAGAAGTCAGAATTTCATGGGTTTATCCCCAAAACTCAAAGGAAAATTGCAAATAACCCTCATTAAATGAACTAGCAAATATGCTGGAGTGGAATTGTTCGACTCGTGGAATGTTTTTTTGTAAATTGTACAGTTAGAAAAGCTCACTATTTTGGGGAAGCAACAATAAGACCCATTTTCCATGAGTAGTGGTCCTCCACATCACGAGTCGTGATGTGAATCGTATAAAGGTAGCTGAAATTTTGAGATTTAAGGCTTAACAATACGAGTTCTAGAGTACGGGTCATGATATGGAAGTTTAAGGGTCGTGGTTTGGTATTATGTACATTTACTAATGATAGGAGATACTATAGGTTCAATAGTCTGACTCACGTTATGAATCATACTATTGAAAAGCAAGAGTTATGCTACTGAAACCAAAAGTCATGGTTTGGTAACTTGGACATTTTGATGTACTGCAGTCTTTAGTAAAATACCTATAACATTTTACTGCAAACATAAAATGACACGGGGTTTGTTGTGTTGGAAACTAGACTCAAATTACATTATGTTGATAGGTCATGGGTCACCTAACACATCATAGATCAAAATATATGGTCATTTAAAGTTTATCCGAGAACAAAGTAACATCAAAACTAAGCTTATTGAAAACCTTGAACTCAACTTTGTATTATAAGTTGTTTATGAACTCTAATTACTTCAAAAACTCATAACACAATTATTTTAGTATATTATCACCAAAGAACAAGATTCAAGGTACTACAGGGTGGGTAGGGTAAGGGAACCTCTAGGTTAACAGTAGGGCCTTGGATTATAGGTACTTTATAAGGTAAGTCCATACAACTGGTGAAGATTCTTAGGAAGAGAGGGATTAACATAGCTTGTATCTAGGAGACCAAGTATGTAGGTTATAAGGAACATAATGTTGATAGGTAATAATTTATGGTACTTAGGAGGAGCAAGGAATAGGAATTAGGTATGGATTTTAGTATACGAAGAGCTTAGGAAGAAGGTGATAGAAGCCATGAGGGTAAACAATAGGATGATGTTGATTAATTTGGTGGTTTGAGGGTCTACTTTGAATATTATTAGGGCCTAAGATCCACAAGTAGGCTTGGACTAGGAGGATGAGAAGAGCTTTTAAGAGAGTTTGGATGAGATGCTAAGAGGTGTGTCCACCAATGAAAAATTTTTCATAGGAGGGAATTTCAATGGGCACATTGGGTCATATCACAGGGGTTATGTCAAGGTACATGGAGGATTTGGGTTTAGGAAAAAAATAAAGAAAAAGTGTTATTTTTGATAGAGCCTTTGGGTTAGTAATAGCAAATTTGAGCAAGAGTTTGGTGAGAGGAGCATTTGATTACCTTTCATAGTTTGGTGAACAAGAAGCAAATAGACTTCTTTTCTCTTTAGAATAAGGGATAATAGTATTGTGTAGAGATGGTAAGGTCATATTGAGTGAGAACCTTATGTTATTTGGAACCTTATTTATAATTGACATGGAATCCAATAGGGGATCTTGATGATTGTCAGTGCCCTAGAGATAGAGGAGAAGTTTTGGATGTGGAGGCTTGGGAGAGTAGTGGGAATGTAGATAGTATATGGTATAAGACTTCCAGTTGCATTAGGGACACAACTAAAGAGGTTTTGGGTGTCTCAAGAGGTCATTCTGGTAGACATAGAGGACACTGGTGGTGGAATAGAGAAGCTCAAGGGAAAGTAGAGGCGAAGAAGGAAGTAGACACAAAGTTGGTAGACAGTAAGACCGAGGAGGAAAAATAACGAAATAGGGAGGAACATAGGAGGGAAAGAAAGGAACAAAAGTTAGCATTTATGGAAGCCAAAACAGTAGCTTTTGAGAGGCTTTATTAGAGATAGAGGATACAGGTAAGGATAAAAAGTTATACAGGCTGGCTAAAGTGAGGGATCAACAGACGTGTGACCTAGACCAAAATAAAGTTCATCAAGGGAGAGGATGGTAAAGTTTTTGTAGAGGGGGTTCTTATTAAGAGGAGATAACAATCATACTTTCATAAGCTCTTGAACAATGTGGCACATAAAAATATTGTGCTAGGGCATTTGGAGTACTCAGAAATATGTCGCGATTATGGTTATTGAGGAGATTAATAGCGATATTCGTAGGATTCATAAGGGTATAACGAATGGTCCAGATTAGATTCTAATGGATTTTTGGAAGAGATATGATGGGGAAGGTATTGCATGGCTGACCAAGTTGTTTAACATCATTTTCAAGATGAAAAAAAGCCTTGAGCTGGGAGATGGAGTACAATGATTCCTTTGTATAAGAAAAAGGGTAACATCTAAAAATGCTAAAGCTATAGGGGTATTCAATTGCTATGTCACATGATAAAGGTATGGGAAAGATTAGTAGTATTGAGGATGAGAAATATTATAACTATTTCATAGAATTAGTTTGGGTTCATATCAGGACGCTGACTATAAAGGCGATCATTGGGAAAGGAGATAAATGGATCAGTACAGGGAAAGAAAGAATGACTTACACATGTTATTTATTAATTTAGAATAGGCCCATGATAAAGTTCCTAGAGAGGTTCTTTGGAGGTGCTTAGAGGCTAGAGGTGTTCCTATGGAATACATTATGGTGATTAAGGATATGTACAAGGGATTCAAGACTAGTGTAAGGACAGTGGGAGGAGACTCATATGATTTCCTTATTGTCATGGGGTTGCCTCAGGGATTGACCCTTAGCCTAGTTTAATTTTCCGTAGTGATGGATGCTTTGATGCGAAGCATTCAAGGCAGGAACTTTGGTGTATGCTTTTCGTGGATGACATAGTTTTGATTGATGAAGCTCACAGAGGAGTTAATTCTATGTTAGAGTTTTAGAGAGAAACTCTTGAGTATAAATGTTTTGGATTGAGCAGGTCTAAGACAGGGTATTTGGAGTGTTATTTCAGTGAGATAACGCAGGAGTCGGACATGATAATGAAGCTGGATACCTAGGAAATTTGTATGAAAGATAGTTTCAAGTATCTAGGGTCAAATCCAGGGAATTTGAGAGATTAAAATGGATATTTCCCACTGTATTGGTGTTGCATGGATGAAATGGAGGCTCATATATGGGTTTTTGTGCAATAAAAATATGCCTTTTAAGCTAAAAATAAAGTTTTACAAAGTGAAAGTTAGACCAGCTATGTTGTATGGAGTGGAGTGTTGGTCAGTTAAGAATTCCCACATTAAAAAGTTGAAATTGGTGGAGATGAGGTTGTTTAATGGATGTATGGGTTTACTAGATGTGATAGGATCTGAAATGATGTTATTAGAGACATGGTAGGTGTGACTACAATGGAAGCTAAGATGTGGCAGCAAGAATGAGATGGTTCTGACTTGTTCTTAGAAGGGACATGAGTTCCCTAGTACGAAGGTGTGAGAGGTTGGTGATTGATGGTTTTAATATAGAAAGAGGTTAATCATAAAGATAATGGAAAGCGATGATTATATAAGAGTCCAAGAAGTTACATCTTATCGAGGACATGGCCTTAGATAGGAAGGTGTAGAGGATGAGTATTAGGATAGAATCTTAGCAAGTTGGGGTTGGTTTTTTGTTAGTAATTAGGTATGTTTTGTCTGTCTTAGGATTCATCTCGATTGTAGCTTGAGTATACTATTATTTGGTAATAACCTAGCATCTGTTGTTATTTGTTATTTTTTTTACTTTGTATTATCCTTTTTCATTATCTTATGTCAGTTTTAGATTGTATTGTCTTTAGTCAAGGGTCATCAAAAACAACCTCACTACCGGACTCTTAGATAGTGATAGGACTGCATACACTCTACCTTTCTAGACCTACTATATGGGAATATAATGGGTATGCTATTGTTATTGTATTTATAATACATTTATAATATATCCATAATACATTTTCAATACATATTGTACACATCACTTTTAATACTTAATGGATATATCTTACCAAAATAAGCATAATACATTTTAAGATACTTATAATAAGTCTATATTGCGTACATAATTTATTTTTAATGAATTATTGCTATATGTGGTAACAATTTAAAAGCACACTTAAAATAGTAAATATTTTATAAAAAAATATTTTCCCAGATAAAATTTCCAAAGATATAAACCATAGGAAAAGGCAAAATAATTTATGGATATATACAAATAAAAAACAACTCTTTTATGCCTTATTAGGTATAGTTATTGAATATAGTTAGTAACTTTTTTATTAGTAAATTTAAAACATTTGTAAAATACAGGAAGTAAATTATAAATAGCAGTTGTTGTTTATGGAGAATATGCAGTAAGGGGGCAAATGAGAGACTGGGTTATGTGTGTGTAGTATAACTAGTTTAGTATACTTCTTTTGTTCTTTTTTTCACAAAAAATTTTTTTCCTTAGTTTACTTTCATTTTTGTTATTGTAATGAGCCTCAAGGTCATTTTTCTATTTTCGACTTGGTTTACCATTTTTCCCTTCCCCATAGTTGTATTTCATCATACTATGTCTGGCTTTGTGGTTGGCTTGAGGTTGAATAGTAAATACTTATTATTTTGGATATTGTTGGTTCTAAGGTTTAAAGATGAGAAATAGTTGACTTTAGTCAATATATGAAGTTTAGATCCTTTAGTCAGAAAATTTTCAGTTCTATTAGCTTTGGAATGTGGAATTTGGTCAAAAAGGGCTCTCGATTTCAGTTTTAGCTGATTTGGTTTTATTTTGAGTTGTTTGACGTAACAAGTTGGAAGATTAAGGGAAATGGTTGAATTGAGTAAATATTTGAGGTTAGAGTGCTCGAATTTAAAATTTGATGATTTTTCTGGTTTCGAGAGATATTTTCTGGTCTAGATTGAGGTCTCGTTTATTTTTTGGGATTTCAAGGACGTTTGGGTCATTTTGGCTAAAAGTTAGTTTAAAGGACCCTTAATGGGTATCAAGTTGAGGAAACATCGGATTTATATTTTGATTACTATGTTGTGTCCAAAATATCGAAATTAGTATAATTGCATATATGGTTTATATGTATTGGACCCAAATTAAATTTTGAGGCTCTATTTTGAGCTTTTGATTCTAAATGTTATTGTTGTTTCTGTTTTCTCTCAGTTGACCTTTGTGTTTTCGACACATGGGTCATATTTACAAAAGTTCCCAAATGTTATGAGTTGATCGAGACCTAGGATGATTAGATCGTGATGGCTTAGGATTTTGTTCTCTGAATTACCAGAAGGTTAGGCCATATTTACAATAGAGGGAAACTTTGTACTTTGTATTCATGCCGAGTGACTACATTCGAGAAGAAGAGATGGGATAGGGCTTCGGAAGATTCATCGCGATCGCAAAGAGGGGAAACGATCGTGATGAAGACTGCTTACTGACACTTAAATTGTTTCTAAACCATGAATTGCTCACATTTTCTCAATTCTTTTGGTACATTATTCAACTTAGGCAAGATCAGAAGTGGTGATTTCATGATATAATCGATGGGTAACTAATTCTAACACCTTTTCATTAATTTTATCATGATTTTTCACCTTGAATTGATGGATTTTCAATGCTAAAATAGTGATATTTTACCTAGAATTAAAAATGGAGATTTATGGTTTTGGGATGCAAATAAGCTTGGATTTTAATAAATACTCATACTTAGACTCTCCAAAGTATGGGTAACATGTTTTGAAATAAAATTTTGACTTTAATTTTGTGGGCCGGAGGCGATATTTTGGATTGTGGAGTTATGGGTATTGATTGTTGTGTTTTCTTCTGGGTTATGTTGTTGTAATCATAGTTTACTTCTTTGTAGGCTCTAGGGATGGTCAAATTTAAGGATTGAGCGACTGTTCTTCAATTTTCAGGTAAGTGGACGTTTTATAATCTTTCTATAAAATGCTTAGCATTTGATTGTTTAGTTTATTGTAAATGGGAGTAATAGGACTATTAGGGGTAACCACATGGGATAAATAATGAGGACGTACCTAGTTACTAGTGTCAAGCATGTCGGTTTAAAATAAAGGGAATTATCATGTAAAAATACTCCATAACCTACTACTGTAAATGGAAAAGTTAATTGTGAGCTGTAATGGCTTGACATGGCTTAAGTTATTAAAACTAATATATTCTTCTATGATGCCTCGAGATGCTTTGATCATGATACAGTGTAGTTGTCTTGATGCTCTGACTTGGATTATTTTTATGTTGAAATAAAATTATATTATAGTGCCCTAAGTTTATTTTTTCGTGTTAGTACGATAATGTGGCATGACTGTTGTGTAATGAATTATTTTTGATCAAGTGAAATCATAACAGGATCATTTTTTAATAGCTTGAATTATTGAAATGAATGTCAAATTGTGATGACTTATCTTATCAACTTGGAATAATGAATAGTATTTTCCTTGTGATGGCTTGTAATTGATGAAATTGTTATATGTTGTGATTTATTTAAGTGTAACGACCCTCTAGATTGTTTTCATATACTATTGGTTTCCTTGCATTTAGATCATCCTTGTAACTTCCCTATATCGGTTAAGACTTGCTGGGATCGGTAGTTGGATCCCTAGGAGTTATTCTAGTGTAATTCCTTTACAAATATGGCTTTTTGGGACTTACTCAGTTTATATTAACCCGAATCTCCTTTTTGACGATTTCATTGAGTTTGAAATATCATTTCCATAAAGATTTCATATATATAGTGCTATAATTATACTTTTTTCCATTGCGTGTGCGTTTTGAAAATTTTACAAAAATATGTCATATTTGGCTCATGGGGACGGTTTTATTAGCCAAAAGGACCGATAAAATCTATACTAGTACCGATAAATCAACCATTTTGACTGATTTATCGGTCAACATGGTGTTTTTTTATGTTTTTCTTTATTTTTCATTAAAAAAATCACCATTCTTCCTCTGTTTTGTTTTATAAATTAAGGATTGTTAAAGAGATTTAACTAAATTTTACTTAGTAGAAGTGTTTTATGGTAGTTCTAGAATCACTCTACTGAGTAATTCTTTGTTTCTTTATTTAATATACCTCCTAGTCTTATGTACTTCGATTCTAAAGTTAAATTTAGCCGTTTTTGTACTGTAAGATGTATGAGCGGTGCTTTACGTAGTGGTATAAATATTTTATTTTTTGAGTTGTTATAGGGACCTAATTTTAGCTGGAATTTTTGCCCTACTATTTATATAGCAATATGGGTATTTTTTTACTCGTATTGACACGTAGGTTACATTTTTACTAGCCTTGCATAATTTCAAGCTTCGTATGTGATTTTGGACATTTACAACATGCTTCTCGAGCATATCACCAGAATCCAGGTAGGCTACGATCTACTTTCGTCATATTGGTTATTAGTATAGTATATGTGTGGTAAAGCGCTAGATTGGGGCTGATGATTATTAGGGCCTCGATATGCTTATTTTTTTGGCCAATGGACCATTTAGCTGGCTTGTAGCTTAACTGCTTACCCTGCAGCTATACAACGCTACCCGCATGTTTCTCACCTACTTCTGACTATAGTGTGGCTGGGGGAGGAGTAACACCTTTGATGCATATCATCGTGAGCAGACCCTGGATAGTAGTAATGTTGGGGAGGGAATTAAACTAGTGATTGGAGCTTAGTAGTTATCCCCTAATGTAGGTTGGTGGCCTTAGAGAAGATCTAGGTAGGCTAATTAGTGGTGTTTTACCTGAGTTATTATGTGTAATAATGTCGTGTATGGACCTTTTTTGGGGCCATAGATAGCGGGATGTGGCCTTGTTAGTTGTTAGTAGTCTATGTGGTTACCCTATACCTAGTTAGGTATGGTACGAATATGTTGGTCATTAATTGCTTCATGTGGAGACCTCATGTTTTTCCAGTTATAGATATGTAGAGTAGTACCTTCCTGGTGTGATGCTATTGTACCTACTGGGAGATGGCTATGTTAATGTAGTTCGCAACCCTATGTGGTGATCTTTTTCCCTTTTCTGGTATGAGTATATAAGCAAGGGTGTTTGGTTGAGCTATAATGGCTTTATAGTTCTTCCTATATATATGTGTACTTGTGACACCTCTGGTGCGGTTAACCATGTATAGTTGTAGGATAAAGAAGGTTATACCTAGTTCCTAGGGCTTGGCTTCCATCCTATAGATTCTAGTCATCGGCCTTTGGCCTGTCTCGCCTATCGACTAGTTTTGTAGCGTACGTATGCACTAAAATGCTTTAAAAGGAGTAATTAGATGGTTACAAGGTGTTGATGGGAAGAAAGTCTCGCGTACTTATATCATTTATGTATGCACTATGAATAGTATAATGATATTTTACCCCACCATCTAAGATTATTCCCATGCGATTACTATGAGTTCAAGATAGTGCCTATGTGATGACAGTTGAATCTTACTCTGATGTGGATTGTGACTATATGGCAGTACTTGGTCCCACTCAGATAAGATTTACGGACTGAGCTCGAGTGTTGGCTCTTTTTCTTTAATGACTATACTACTGGTGGTCTAGTTACAAGGTATTGCATTAGGGTTCGAGTCCCCAACAGGCCCTACCAACTCGAGTTTCTATACTTATAACATAATATACAGACTGGTGGAGGGTTATATAGGGGATTAGTGGTGTATGGTTTGAGTCCTCCATGGGTCCGTCTTGATTTGGAACCATCCCAAGGAGGGATCATGTAAATTTTTGGTTTTGGGATATGCAGCATTGTAATGACCCTCAAGGTCATTTATGATAAATATGCGACATTTTGCATTCTAGAGCATTTCTATAGTTTTACCAAGTCATTTATGACTTGTGACCAAAAGTTTAGATCCCTGGCGACTCGGTTGAGAAATATCTCGAATTCCTTATTTTGGAGCCTAAAACTAAGTACTCATTGACCAAAGTTAACTTTCCTTCAAAACAATCTCAGAATTTAATTTTGACAGTTCCGTTAGCTCCGTAATACCAAATAAAGTCAACATTGACCTTAAGTTTGAGTTTTAGAAGTTTCGTTTGCAAGTTATATGAAATTGTTTATTTTAGTTAAGTTTTTGGCCTAAAGTGGAGCTTGAGTGGTAATCCAATGTTTGGAGTGTCAAATTGGAATTCTGACACTTCCAGCAGCTCCAGAATGATGATTTTAGGCTAGGTGAGGTGTTGGGATAATTTTCGGACTTGTCATTGCATTTTCGAGGTGTTGGCAAAAAATGCACTTTTTCCCCTTTTGGTTTAAGGGGTTATCTTTCGTAAATGACCTCGAATTTTATTTTCATTGATCCCATTGAGTTTGAATGTTGTATCTATGTTGTTTTTATAGTTTGAATGTCAAATTTGAACTCCATTTGATCCCTGAACCCTCGGAGTAGAACCTGAATTATTGTAACTGGAATCTGCAACTCTATGCGATCGTGTCCTGAATAACTCAATCGCAATGGCACCTAATAAAATTTCTTCTTGGCGATCGCGGAACCCCCCTCCCCACGTGATCGCAATAGGTAATTAACTCCAGGCAGCGTGATCGCGACAGTGGGGCACGATTGCGTAGAAGAGCACCTCATAGTATTAAATCCTGCAGCAACCCTTTTTTGTATTATTTCTACCAAAACCCACGATTCTTAAGTCCTAGGGCAATAAATACTTCTCCAAACACCATTCCAAGTCTAAGGAAATTCTTCTCAACATTCTCCATCGATTTCTACATGAATTTGGGTAAGTTTTCTTATTCTTTATCCTTATTTTCTTCAATTCCTCCATTAATATCCTAGAGCATGAAGTTGACGAAATCATCCCATAACTCAATTATTTTTGTATAATTCATTGTAAATTTGATATACATTACTCCTAGGGTCATTACCTCATCATAATTCCAACATCACAATCGTAAAGATTGAACCTTTAACCCCTGTTTGGTCAAATATATCTGGGCTGATTTGAAGCCCTTCCCACGTTCGAATTGAGTTAAAATTTGGAGCACAAGTTCCTGGCAGCATTGGGAACCCCGTGGTGAAGTTTGTTTGCGGTTTTGGAAGCGGGTCCCATAAGCCCATTTTAGGCCTGATTTTTGGTCTAGTTCGGAACTTAGTATAAAATATGATGTTGGACTCATATTAATATATAGAATTCATTAGCGCAAGTTTTAGATCATTTGGAGCACATTGTATATCAATCAGAATACAATTTGTGATATTGCAAAGTTTTGTCGTCAGATGAGAGATACGCTCCGTGGGGCTATCTTTGGGTCTATAGCTTTAATAATTGTACTAAATAGCATCCTTGGGTTGGGTAGCTAGGTTTTATAGCACCCCAGTACAATTCTTTCATTCGTTCTATGTTGATATTGGTATTGATATGTTGGCACCTGAGTGATATGGGGCTAGACACTTAGAAATTGATTATAGATACTCGTGCAGAGTATAGGATATGGATATCCCATATTTATATATGTTTTTGACGTGTTGTGCATTCATGACACGATAGGCCGAGCCTAAGGCTCTGATGATAGTATATTGGGGTTGGGCTGGTATCACCACTTGATTTTGAGCCGAGGAGGCTAAAGAAAGATTTTGATAATAGTGATGATGATTCACACTATGAATTGAGAAATTGGAATACTTAATGTTAATATAAGTAATTGTCTTTTTACTGATTTGAGACTCGACATGGATTCGAGCACCCGGTAACACCATTTTTACTTATTTTAGTCCAGGATTTTCCTCCTGGCATCGTGGAAAAATATCATTTACTTAATTAATGCTGGCTCTTGAGTCTGACCCAGAATCAGCAGTGAGTACATTGCTAGGACTTTAGTCCATCATCACACGATAGTGAGTACAACTTTGACACTATGGCGCTACTGGTTATAGATTCATGGTTATACCCAATTTATTGATAGTTATGATCAGATACAATGATATAAAGTCTTGTAGCCTTAATTTGTCGATCTATGCTTTATAGTACGATTGATATTCGGTATGATATACCAGACTATTCGATATGGGCACTAGATGCCAGAATATTGTGGCCCTTGAGGCTCTTTCATTTGGGGATGTGAGGTTATGATGACGTTAAATTTTTATGTGGTGATGCACCCCCATGGACCTGCCTTCGGGCTTCCATGCAACATAGAGGGGGGTATGTGGAGTATTACGGATAATATACACTGGGAACTTTTAGGGTAGCCTTTCATGGGTTCTGTCTGCTGGACCTACGGGTACCGGAGGAGATGCGTACACAAGATTGTTACTTCATGCATTATGTTTACTGTCCGCACTTATTTTCTTCAGTGTACCCTAGCTGATATGTAAGGCCTGCGATGAAGGTGTTTTTTTTTGTGTACGTTGCACTTATTTCTAGGGGACTTGTCAACATTTAATTATTTTTACTTTGCATTTCATATCAGTGTATAGTTGTCCTTGTTGGTTACTTGTTATTTTTTATTGTGTGGGACTAGTGCTTTAAGCTCTTATTCATCTATTTATACTTTCACTTAAGGTTACCGATATACCAACCATGTCCTGTCCCTATCTTCGTTGATTCCCATTATTTATGTTATATTTCACATATGTTGTTACAACGATGATGGGTATGTCCTCTTCTATTACCTGCAATTCTGTTTATGTTATTAGCCAGCACTATCAGACTATGTGACACTTGTTTCATAGTAGAGTTGCTAGTTTCCTATATTGTACTATTTGATTCTGTGACCCTTCTTCTTGTACTCTGTTATTTACTGCTTTTATAATTGTTATATGCTTAGTGGGCACTCAAAGCCTACTGAGTATAAGTTGCTTTGCCGACTTGTACTCATACTACACTTGCACTTGTGCAGATTCGAGTACAGGTTCCAGTTCATAATTTACAGGCCGCTTTTCATTCGAATTCTATTCAAATCGGAGATTTAGGGTGAGCCTGGTGTCCAGCTTGATCCTGCTTCTCTTCAGACTTATATTTATTAATCTCCATTGTATTTCAGAGATATCTTGATACTATATTTACTTCAGTTTTATCATTTTGTACTTAGTTGTTCGTTTGACACTAATACTAGATTTTGGTGGTTCTTTTTTTCTTAATTAAATCCGTATTTAATGTAGTAGTCCTCTGCTTCAAATTTGGACTATGGGGTTTGTTTCTCCTACTAGTG
>JBDJHY010174100.1:0-12257 GCA_039654485.1 Withania somnifera
CCCCCCCCCCCCAAAAAAAAAAAAAAAAAAAAAAAAAAAAAAAAAAAGAGAGCCAGGATGTTGACACCAAGGATGAGAAGGCTTCACAAATCACGTAGCGATATAGGTAAATCAAGAAGTCATTCTTTTCCTTTTTTATTTAAAAGAAATATATAGTTAATTCAGAAAGAGTTATTGATGCTATATGATATTATTTGGTGAAATTATTTATATAGTGCATAATCATGTTTTCTTTGTTAATTAAAAAAGTAAATAAGTAGATGGCTGTTTTTGTTGAAAAGTATTTTAAGACTTTTACAAGATATAGGATAGATTTGAACACAAATGAAACCTATCGTGATTTGTTCTTTAGTATTAAACCGACATTTGTTTTACTTTGGCTAGGTTTCTGATATATTCTTTCCTACAATTAGCATAGATAATTAGGTAGTACTTTTTATTGTTGCTATTCTAAGTTATATAATGTATATTCTCATATGTTGATGCATATCAAATTCTATGATGGCATGAAAATATTTTGAGCAGTATTTGAATTTTTTTCGCATAATGAACTAAGAATAGTAAAGTTCGATTTGGAAAAGAAATTGAACTAGTTTTAACTCATTCATTTTCTATTTATATATGTGACTATTTCGCAATAATAATGCTTCATTTATTTGACCCATATGAGTATTTTTACGTATCAGTTATAATTTGTTTATCATATTTCTCTTAAAATGCTAATTTATAATAATTTTCAAGGTATTTTTACTTTTTGGTTATTACTTAAATTTGAAGCCCAAGAGATATTGTTTTGTTCAATTTATTAAAGTGTTAAACTTCTTAACATCAAGTTACAAACAGTTGACACATGATTATTGCGTTATATTTCGTAATATGATTACGTTTACACAATCTAATTTTTTCCCCATAAATTAAAGAACTCAATATTGATATGTTGTACAAAATTACACCATAGTAAGATTATTTATATAATTTTAAACTATTTTTGGTTATTACTATGGGATACACGTAAAACACACGTGGCCAACACTAATGTTCAAATAAGTGTGCAAATCAGCAATGCAACATAAAAAAAAAATAAAAAAAAAAAAAGAAGAAAGAAAGAAAGAAGAACTCACATGTAAGTACCAATTGGCATTTAAATTGATTAACTTTTCTTATGCTTAAAGTTCATAAAAATTTAAAAGTAAAAAAACTCAGATTCTAATTAAAATCAAATAAACAGAGAAATCTCAGAGAGAAAAAAAGGATCATAATATAAAAAATGTGATAGTCCAATTTTTTTATATATAACTTTTTAAAATATTTCTTGAAATTTGAAGTTGCAGAGGTGAATGAGTTACCATATGAAAAGCGTCTCCACTCTCATTGAGTTCCTTTCATATGGATGGTGTTTTCCTTGAACTTCTTTTCCTTTTCGTTTCTCCATTTCCTTTTCTCCAAACACTTCTTTTACATTATAAATATGGCTGGCAATAGATAAGTAAATATGATGTTTTTTAATAATATATCCTAGTATAGAATGTTGCATTCACAATATCAGATTTTTGAGTTTATACTTGCATAACTATTGTTTTGCAATACTACTTAATCATATATAATGTATTAACCTTTGTATAAAACTGCATAATAGTATATAAAAGGTACTTATAAACATACTTTTGTTATGAAAATAATAATATAAAAACAAAAATAATATTTTGGAGAAAATTTGAGAAGAAATGAAGTTATTATTTTTCTTGAGGCATTGAAGGATGATTTGCAATAAAGGAAAACCACTTTATTTATAAAGGAAACTAGCTTGGTCCCAAAGTTAGGGTTCCTGTAACATCTTAAAACCCACTCTAATAAATTTCCAAGGCTAAATAAAGGTTGTTAGAATAGTTTCACAAAAATCTACAACTAGCAGGTTTTCATGGGCATTCCACAACCCGTGAAAGGTTTCCACGGAACGTGGAACCAATCACAGAACTATGTTGCCAGCATAGGCTAAGTATGATTATCTAGTTAATGATCCTTAGTTTAGAATTACAAGTTTAGTCCTAGTCATGGCAAGTTAGGGCGATCCTTTGAAAATGTGGGATAAAAGACATTGAATATTTTTCGGTGGGGTTTATGACACCAAACTCTATATAGCTCATAGTGTAGTTTCTGTTGATTAGAAGAAACTACCGAACTCATGACTAAAATTTTCAAGATAAAAGTAAATGATTGACCCAAATAAATATGTTTTCACTTTGAAAGCTCAGACTTACTTTAAAATTGGTTTCTTTTATTTATTACAATTTTTGGGTCATTGCATAGGTTTACTTTTCATCCTTATATTATTTATCATATTTTATGCATACATTCTTATACCAGTATATTTGATAATACTGACTCATTTTATCTGCATATTATTATCACGCCTTATAGTTCACTCCATTGGCATGACCAACATCCTTAGCCACTAGGTTGCCCTAGAAGCCTCGAAAGAACCACTTGGATCATGCATAGCTCTACTCACATCACTTAGTAGAAGCAATAACAATAAATAATAGAAGTGTAATGGGATCCTCACAATAATCAATAAATAGTCTTCAGTAAATAATAGATAACTGAAGTCTCAAAACCATACATCTTAGTTTAAAAGCCTCAGCTAGCTAAATAATGATCGCTAGCACAAGAGTTTACTAACTAGTCTCTAATAAATAAAATAAGAAATAAATAAATCTAAAGTTCAGCTCTAGAAAAATAAATAAATAACTCCATAGTTTGACCTCGAATCAAGCGAAGACTAATATCTTCTAGTATTATATGAATGAAAGTAATGTTAACCTCAAATATTGACAATATTTGCATGGAGGTTGACACATGCAGCCGGAGTAGAATCAACACACAAAATATGTGTTAAGTATGTGACCAGGTAAAAATAAAATATACAGTATAATGATAAGTACTATGCAATATATGAACAGTAAATATCAACTTCAGCTCCAACTCAAATAAGAAATTTAGAAATTTATAATTCAAACAGTTAAAAAGCTCATGTCTCAAGTAAACTCAACTAAAACAACTTAATTCTTCAATTTTTAACAAAAGATAAAGACTTAGTTAAAAACAAGTTTTCACTTTTTTTCTTTCAAAATATTTAATTTTTAGCTTCTATTGGGAGTTTCTATAACCGACATACCTCAAGGCATAAAGCGATGAAGTCCATATATTGCCCAGTGTGTAGGGACTCTCATACCCCGCCATAAGATGAGACACTCTTTCTAGTTGATCCAACTAGACACTCTAGGTACAACTGAGCTGTACCAAAATAATACTTTATGCTAGCTACGCAGGTTATGGGTGTTGGGAACCTTAATGCCCACCCTCGGTGCTAATACTCTTCCCATTAAATTTTACATCAACACTCAACACTCTTGACTTAATAAAATTTCCTAAATTGAACCATAAGTCAAACTACAATTTTAACATTACAGACTAGTGGAACACCCCCAGGAACCAACTAGCCAAATGCAATTGATCCTAATGAGACAAAATCTGGAAAAAAATTAATTGAAATAAAAGAAATCTGGAAAAAAATACCTTGCTGGTCACGTAAATTAATCACCGACCCCCTTTTTCAACAAATAAGCCCCATGGGCCCCTCTCTAATAAGGAAGGAAAAGAAATAATCTCAAATTTATGATAAATATGATCCGTATATTTTTCTTCTCCGACATCTTACTGAGTTTCCCCCTCATCTTTTTTCAAAAACCCGCTCCACGGTGGTAAAGTCTCATCTTGTGTGTTGGCCGAAGTTACAATAGTAACATTGAAACCTCGAATAGCCTCTCTTCTTCTTTAGATCCCTTATTTTACTCCGATAGTAGTATTAATCGTGCCAATACAGAGGAAATCCAGGGCTTTTTAAAACAAAAGCACCAAGCCTAATTGGAAATGCAACATCTCCGGGAGTTAGGGGAGTTATGGAAATCCATTGATAGAAGGAAGGTTTTTCGAAGCGAAGATACCGATCCCTAAGACGCCTTTGGTTGATGTTCGCACCTGATCCACCTAACCAAGTTATCATCTCTATTAGACCTAGATCTTATATGTTTATGTAAGACACTAGGTAGAATTTTGGGAATACCACTCCTGGTCAGGAGGAGGCTTCGTCGTCCAGCTCCTTATAAATAATGTTAGGATCAGCCGGCTCATCCTCGGAATCCAAAAAAAAAAAGAGAGAAAGAACGGAAATAGATTCTCAGCCTGCAATGTCCGATAACAGTGCTGAAGTAGTGAATATATCGACACTAAAGCACAGAAGAACAAAAACCACAAATGCAAACAACAATAACAAGTACAGACATATCATTTTAAACTATGGTTGGTTAATATTCTCAAAATCCCAATTTGACACTTTACGGTCAGTTTTACTCATAACTTATGAATAAGGCTAAAATCAATATCAAAACTCTCAATTTACTTCAACTAAAACTCTCAATTTACTTCAACTAGTCAATTTAGACATGATTCACGTTCATACTCAAAATGATATAAAAAGTCAAGTAACTATGAGTCGTTAACCCTCATATCAAGTTTTAAGAATAAACCTGAGAATAATCATCAATTTATACCTCAAAGCTTTTTTCTTTCTTTTACTTTATTTATGAAGATATGCTAACTCATGAGGACTTTCATAATTAAGCAATCATCACCAAAACATCATAGTTCTAACTCATAAATATCAAGTAAACTAATACTTTAGAAAATTATAGTTTATTGAATTAAAAAAGAACCCTCGCATGCTTCTAAATCTTTCAAACCTTATTTAGAAAAGGTATTTTGGGAAACAATGATGAAAGGAGTCCTTACTAAAAGTCCAAGTACCTGATTAGAAGTAATTTGATGGTGAAAAATCAACTATCAAGCTTCTACAATATAGTCTCTTTCACAAAGCCTAGTTCTTGCCTCCTTCGGGAAGTTGGAAGAAAACCCTAGTTTTGATCTGGATTTGATAAAAGATTTATGAATTAAGTGCTTAGGGTATTTATAATATTATTTTTATAAGCTAAAATTTCATGTGTTTAGTCCAAAAAAATCAAAGGAAATACCCAAAATAACCTAGATAAACGTACTAGAAAAGTTGCTGGAAGGACTCCACAAATTTCACTGCTCGTGAATTACATATCTACGAGTTGTGGACTGAGATAAGATAATTAGAAACTGGGAACCCATACCACAAGATGTCCCACGAGTTGTAGACCTTCAATCCATGGCTTGTGGTCTTAGTTTTGTACCTCACGGATAAAAAGTTTAGTTTTTCGGCTTCTATACCACGATATGACAGTGTGGGTCATTTGGATTTCATGGAACCTTACCCATTAAATGGGAATCTTATGGACTCACTCCATGAAATTTATTACAATTCATGTTCTTGAAAACCACGAGTTGTACTGTTGAAGTCCAAGACTCGTGAAGTGACTTCACTGTTGGATAGGTTTTAGTAACAAGGCCATAACCTTTTACTCCAAACTCCAAATGACATACAGCTCATTGAGTTGTAAACTAGAATCAAACTTTTTTTGTGGATAGGTCATGGGTCACCTAACATATTATATACAAAAGATATGGCCGTTTAAAGTTGACCTAAGCATGAAATAACACCAAACTAAGCAAATTTGAATGGGTCTTGAACTCAACTTTTTATATGAGTTATTTATGACCTCAAATCACTTATAATACTTATACAAAACTTATTTTAGGATATTATTACTAAGAAATAAGATTCAAGATATTACATTATCTCCCCCTTGGGAACATTCTTCCTTGAATGAAAGCTATAACTAGAATCGAAAGAACTCAACTCATGAAACTGACCAAAGATGGAGCCGTACATAAGAATGATTACAAATGAATTTATTTAGTCAAAAAACCTCTGAATATGCTACTAATTTATATGATAAACATAAAAATGCAACAACCAACCTTCGCATGAAAACTAGTCAAATAGAACATAAATGCACAAATAGGGACTTATGCACTACTACCTCAACTCAACGTTAATAATATACTTAAATAATGCATGAATACACTTAGTTGGCTCATGCAATGCTGCATGATACATGATCATGAACTAAAGCGGACACACAATGAATAGATAGGTAATTACCTCAATAAGGAACAAAACTAGAAGGAAAAAAATGTGGGTATCTACTTATCATATCGGATTTATCCTCCCATGTATCTCCTTCAACAACTTGGTTCCTCCAAAAAATGTTAACTAACGCTATCTCTTTGTTCTCAACTTATGAACTTGTCTATCAAGAATCTTATTGGGAACCTCTCATAAGTTAAATTATCATGAATGCTGATATCCTCGATTGGCACTATTAAAGATGGATCAATCATGTAATTCATCAATAATAAGACATAAAACCGCTACTAACTCTGATAGAAGGTCTAACTAATAGGAAACAATACCTACCCTTCTCGTAATATGATAAGGCATAATATACCTCGGACTCAACTTACCTTCTCAGCCAAATCTCATGACTCCCTTCATAGGAAAAACCTTCAGAAATACCCAAGCACCAATATCAAACTCAAGATCTCTCCTTCTCACATTTGTATATGAATTTTACCTACTCTTGACTGTCCTCAACCTCTCTTGAATAGTCTGAACTTTCTTCATAGCATCAGGAACAAACTCTTGACCTACAAAAGTTGCCTCACTAATCTCAAACCAACCAATTAGAGACCTATACCACCTCCTATACGATGACTCAAATGTATCCATCTGAATTCTCGAATGATATTTATTGTTGTATACAAATTCAATAAAAGATAGGTGCTCAAACCACTTAAACTTGAAATCGATTGAAGGCGCCTACAATATATCCTTCAAAATCTTAATATTCCTCTCTGCATGACAATCTGTCTGTGGATGAAAAGTTTTACCCAACTGAACTTGGCTACTACGACCCTTCTGAAATGATCTCCTAAACTTAGACTCTACCATGGTCTAATATAACAGAAAGAAGTACACATTCATGCGAACAATCTCCCTCTAGTACCCTATCATATTGGTCTACTGAATAATTGGTGTGAACAAGTAAAAAGTGACCAGACATAGTCATTTGGTCTACTATAACCCATATAGAATCATACCTCTAGGATAACGGTAACTAGTGACAAAATTTATATTAATCACCTCCCACTTTCACATTGAAATTTCAAACTGCTACATCTCACCTGCTTGCCTCTGGTGCTCTACCTTCACTTGATCATAATTAGGAAACTTACCAGCAAACTCTTCTATGTCCTTCTGCATACCTTCCCACCGATACACCTATCTATCAACTCCTGAAAACTCCTCTCACAAGCATTAGACCACCTAAATTCATTTTTTTCTGAGTCAAGCGAATTAAAGGAAAAACTATGGAAAAGAACCCCTGAAAAAATGTACGATAATACTCAGCTAGACTCAAAAAACTATGAATATATGAAAGAGAGGTAGGTCTATGCCAATTACGGACAAACTCAATATTGCCAATTACGGACAGACTCAATATTGTAGGAATCTACCCCAATACCCTTTCTAGAAACTATATGAACAAGAAAGTCAACTGACTATATCAAAAACTTACACTTAGAAAACTTAGCATAAAGCTGACGCTCTCTAGGGGTATAAAGAATAATTCTAACAGTGTTTGCATTCTCCTCCTCACTTATGGAATATAACAGAATATCATTAATAAAGATAATAAATAGGTCTAAATAGGTCTTAAAAACCCTATTCATGAGGTCCATGAAAGTTTTTGGATCATTATACAAACCAAAAGACCTAACCACAAACTCAAAATGGCCATAACGAGTACGAAAATCTGTCTTTGGAATATCTGGTTCCCTGACCTTAGGATGTTGACAACCAGAACAAAGATCAACCTTAGAAAAATGGCTAGCACCTTGGAATTGATCAAACATGTCATGAATCTTAGGAATTCCATACTGATTCTTGATTGTGAATTTGTTTAACTAACGGTAATCAATAAACACATAAAGGGAGCCATCTTTCTTATGCGCGAACAAGACAAGAGCAACCAATGGAGACACACTCAGATGTATAATCCTTTTTCTAAAGGATCGGCTAACTGGTCCTTCAACTCTCTAAGATCAGTTTGTGCCATCCTATATGGAAAAAATGAAGTAGGCTGAGTTTTGAAACAAGATCTATATCAAAGTCTGTCTCTCTATCAAGAGGGACTCCAGGTAAATTCTCAGGAAACTTATCAAGGAACTCTCGAACTATAGGGACAGACTAGATATCAAGAGTCTCGAACTCAGTATCTTGTACGCAAACCAAATGAAAAAGACACCAATTAAAAATCATCTTTCTAGTCTTCATATAGGAAATGAACCTGCCATTAGGAACAACTCTCCTCCCCTCCCACTCAAGGATATGTTTATCAAGAAACTGGAAGTAGACGACTCTAATTTTGCAGTCAATAACAGCGTGACATGAATTAAGCAAATCTATGTCTTGAATAATATCAAACTCTACCATATTTAATTCATGCAAATTAGTGGGAACAACTATTCCTAGAACATAAATGCGATAATTACGGTAGACTTACTCAGCTAGAACAAAATCAGCAGTAGGTGTAGAAATAGAGAATGAATCAGATAAAACATCAGGATCTATACCAAACTGTCTAGAAACCTATGGGGATACAAAATGTAGAGTAGCTTCATGGCTTGAAACTACATAAAAATCCACCTAATAAACCCTTAACATACCTATAACTACATTAGTTAACTGTTCTTAATCTTGATGAGAACCCAAAGCATACAAATCGTAGTAGCGATGGCCTCTACCAATAGAAGTAGTAGCATGCTACTGAGGCTAGTGTATTGTTGGAGCTGTTGTAGGAGTAGCAGTTTGTGGTTTGGCACCACCCTATTGAGCTGTGGGACAATCACTCTGCTTATGCCCAACAACCTGTAAGAATAATAGTTCTTGGAAGGATAATCCCAAACATTGTAACCAATATGTCCACACCCAACACATCCATTGGACCTAGCCTTACACTATCCCTATTAAGTCCTACCACACTTAGTACATACTAGATCACCACTCTACTGAATTGACTAGTTCTGTTAATTCTTAGGAGGTATGAAGATATGTGAAATAGAGCTCTTCTAGGAGGCATGATTCATGACGTATAAACCATGAGTTAGAAGAGAAAATATCTTTGAGTAAACTCCAAAGCATGAAGTAGAACATTAATAAATTGAAAATTTTCCTAAACGTTCTATATCATCCTAATTATAATGTATTGCAGTCACACCCTCAGCTAAGATATTACCTAACATTGGATTTCAGAATAAACCTAGGATTCTATAAACCTAGGTCTCTAATACAAAGATTGTCACTCCACCTCCCGGGCATGACCGACATCCTTAGCCCTAGGTTGCCCTAATAGCCTCATTCATAGCACTACTCACATCACTCAGTGGAAGAAATATCAACAAATAATGGAAATATAATTGGCTCCTCACAATAATGAATAAATAGTCTGTAATAAATAATAGATAACTCAAGCCTCAAAACTATACATCTCATTTTAAAAGCCTCTACTAACTAAATAATGGCCTAGTAGCATAAGAGTTTACTAGCTTGTCTCTAACAAATAAATTAATAAATAAACAAATCCAAAGTTGAACTCTATATAAATTAATAAATAACTTCATAGTTTGATCTTGAATCAAGTGAGGACTCACCAATCTTCTAGTTTTCTATGAATGCAAGTAATGTCAATCTCAAACATCCGTATGGTTAGAAATATCTGCATGGGGGTTAACACATGCAGCAGGAGTCGAACCAGTAAAAAAAAAAATATAAGTATGAACATCAACTCTAAATCAAATAAAAATTTATAATGAAAATAGTTAAAAAGATAAACTCAGCTAAAACAACTTAACTCTTAAGTTTTTAACAAAAGATAAAGACTTAGTTAAATCACTTTCTTCCTTTCAAAACATTCAATTTTTAGATTCTTTTTGGGAGTTTCTATAACCGACATACCTCAAGGCATAAAGCGATGATTTACACATATTACCTTATGTGGCATATCTCATAACCCTCCACAGGATAAGACACTCTTTCTAGTGGATCTAACTACGCTGGAAAGGAAGATTATGGGTGTCGGGAGCCTCAATTCCTACCCCCATTTCTAATAATCCTCCTATTAAGTTTTACATCAACACTCAATACTCTTGACTTAATGGAATACCCAAAATGGAACTATAAGTCAAACTGCAACATCAACGTTCTAAACTAGTGGAACACCCTCAATGGAACTAACTAGCCCAATCATAATTTAAAACAATGGTTGGTTAACATTCTTTATCAAAATATCAATTTGACATTTATAGTAAACTTTAATCTCGACTTATGAATAAAGCTAAAATCATCATCAAAACTTTCAATTTACTTTAATTAGTCAATTAAGATATGATTTATGTTCAATCTTAAAATCATGTAAAATTTCAAGTAATTATACCCTTCAACCCTCATATCAAGACAATCATCAATTCTTACCTCAAAACTTCTTTCTTTCTGTTACTTCAGTTATAAAAATATGCTAACTAATGAGTAATTTCACAAACAATCATCACAAAAACTTCATAATTCTAACTCAAAAATATCAATTAAATCACTACTTCAGGAAATCATAGCATGTAGAATTAATCAAGACCCTACAATGCTTCAACATATTAAAAACCTTATTTAAAAAAGGATTTTTAGGCATAAGGATGAAAGGATTCCTTGTTCCCACATATTTGATTAGGAGCAATTTGATGGTGAAACTATCAAGTTGCTACAATGAAGTATCTTTGAAAAACCCTAGTTCTTGCCTCTCTAGAGAAGCTTGAAGAAAAACCCAAGATTGATTTAATTTAGCTAAAATAATAATGAATTAAGTGTTTAGGGTATTTATATTACTATGTTTAACAGCCAAAACATCATGGGTTTATCCCAAATATTGAAAGGAAATACCCAAAATAACCTTCACTAAGCAAACTAGAAATTTGCCCAGAAGCAATCCACGATTCGTGAAGTAGCACTTCACGACTTATGAAGTGCATCTCCACGAGTTATGGAGTGAGCTCGGATCACTAGAAACTACCTCCGTGCACCACTAGATAGGTCCATGAGTCCTGGACTTCTTTCATACTTAACGTACAAACAATTTGGTTTTTCGGCTTCCATATGACGATTTAATAGTAAAGGTCATGATATTGAAGCGTACAGGTAGTTTTTGGGTCTCTTGGATCCTTAATAGTGAAATTTAAAGATTCTGGTCCAGTTCTACGACTCCTACCATGAGTCATACTCTGGCACACCACGATCCATACTGTTGGAGTCCAGGGTCGTACTATGATTGCACTGCTGGACAAATTTTAGTATAAAGTCTATAACGTTTTACTTCGAACTCCAAATGTCACTTATTTTGTTGTATTTGAAATTAGACTTAAAGAGATTTCTGGTTATAGGTCACAAATTACCTAAATATATATAGATCAAAAGATATGATTGTTTAAAGTTTACCCAAGCTCGAAGTAACTCAAAAACTAAGCTTTTTAAAAAGGTCTTTGAACTCAACTTTGTGATAGAAGTTGTTTATGACCTAAAATCACTTCAAGAAATCATACCGCACTTACTTTGGTATATTATCACGAAGGAAAAATATTCAAGGTGCTACAAAAATGCATGTTCAACATTGACTTAAAAGTCAACTAGACTAAGGTAGGTCTACTAATGTATCCATACCCTCCATGGTATTGGGTCGTCCTAGGCCATGCCTAAAGTAAATTTTTGGTTTCTCACTATCTTAGATGTCTAAGAGTAGGCTTTTAATTGACCAGTTATGATACGGGCATGGATGGAAAACAGGCTAACATGAAAAGAAATCAAGCTCTAAGACCATTTACAAGGAATCAAGCTAAGGAATTGAAGGTTTTTCAAGCTATGATGAAGAAGTTGGCTACATGGAAACAATGTACAAGGACCAAGGTATAATTTACAACATTTGGGCTTGAAAAATACCAACAATTGAAGCCCAAGAAGGACCTAAAATAGGTAGTTATGAGGCACTCCAAGAAGGGATTAAAAGATCCCAAAGATGCAATGGAAGATTACATAATAAAAGAAGATGTTCGAATCCTACTCAAATTGGGATTTCAAATCCTACTCAAAATGGGATTTCAAATCATACTCA
>JBDJHY010174109.1:0-12257 GCA_039654485.1 Withania somnifera
CGAATTGAGCTCAAGTTTCTACCATGCATTTCCTTGAGCTGGGCTCTACGCATTGGTACATTTTATTTATTTTTCTGGGATGCGTGGTCCATGGCCCTATTTTTAGCCTGGAAAAATAAATAAAATTTACCGATGCATAGTTGAAAATTAGGCTCAATTCGATAAGTGATGAAGGAGAAAAAACCTATGAAGTTTATGTAATAGAAAGTTTTACACAAGAATCAAAATGAGAAACAAACAAATTTACACAGAAAAAATTGATCAGTTAGTGTCCACAACACTCCGACGAAGCAACCAGAAGAAATACCCAACAATATAGCTTCAAAATGAGAGCGATTAAGCTCAAGAGGAAGAAAAAGGGAGAGAAAAGCTAAGGAAATGTGAGG
Organism: Withania somnifera; assembly: GCA_039654485.1. Classification (NCBI taxonomy): domain Eukaryota; kingdom Viridiplantae; phylum Streptophyta; class Magnoliopsida; order Solanales; family Solanaceae; genus Withania; species Withania somnifera. Next base: position 387 of record JBDJHY010174109.1, read on the forward strand.
TTCATAAAGTGAAATGAAGGAATAATGGTTAGCAAAAAGGACTGATTTTTTGGTTAAATATTCGATTTATAGGCCACCAATTTATTATCCAAAGGCCCGATGGATCGTCGATGAATGATTTATTAGTCAAAAGGACCAATAAATCGGTCAGCACTGCAACTTCTTTACATCAATTCAAGAATCTTCAAACAGAGGCTTGGCATGGAAATGATGTCCAATTTTGACAAAACAAATATGAAAATTGCATGGAAATGATATTACGGGCTCAGTGGAACTGGCGAAATGACCATATAAGGTTGTTTGAGCAGAATAAAAGCTGGAGTAGAATGGATTTAAAAGAACCATGAAAGTTAAGAACCAATTAGACCTCCAAAATGAGTCCAGCCACCTCCAAAAGCATACCAATACCCCCAATATCCCAAATATGACATTCTAGAGCTAAAGCAAGTGTCAAATTTCTACTGGCACTCGGATCAACTTCTTAACTCCAAATGAGTCGAGTCTCTAAAAACCATCTCAAAAAAGAATGAAACCTACGGGACATGAACCAACAGTCCTACTAGACCAAAGTCACATTTTGGAGCTAACAAAACTGTTTGGAATTTGATTCTAAGCAAATTCTCTAGGAAAACACTCCTGAGTTCCACTATTTAAAAGTTAAAACTTTAAAAGAGGAAAACTGAGATAACGAGATATAGAATGGTCAAGAAGCCGAGCTACCAGTCCCAGCATGTCATAAATGACTTAGGGAAGCTATCAGAACACTCTAAACATAGAAGCAACATGAAACACGAAAAGGCCCCCGTGGGTCATTACACCTCTATTCTCTAAAGTTTTGGATATTTCATTTCTTCATCCTTCATAAAGCACAATGCCAAAAAATGGATTGAAAATGGTAGAAGACGTACCAATGTTTATTTTTTCATCATACTAGATGCATTAACCATTAATTGTTGAATCTTCCCTTGGACCTCTAATATCATCTCCTCAATTTTTGCATCTTGAATGATCATTGGGCTAGAAGGTTTGCAAAACCCCATTGATTATTCATAATTAATCCTCATATCATTATTCACGGTAACCAACTCCAAATCAACATTTACAGCACATTGTTGTTGAGTGACACGATTTCAACTTTTGCACATTTCTAGTAGTACCACATTTTGGCATAATTCATTTTGATTTTCGAAGAAATATCCTAACAATCTTTAAATATTTGATTAAAATCCTATACACCTTTAGACATTTTAGGCTGGCAACATCCAATTCATCGAGGTCTTCTTCACGTAGGGTAGACAACCCAGGGAACTTGAATACCCAACATAGAAACTAGATGGTGCATTCATTTCGCTCCTCCTGGAAATTGTATAATTTTGTTAAAGGTAAGAAAATGGGTTTTAATGACATGGATTACAACAAAAAAAATCATTTTCATCCCAAGGTGCCATTTAACCCAAAAAAAAACATAATCAAAACTAACACTAGAAAACTAAAAAAAATTTAAACACATATTCACAAGTTTGAATCAAAGAAACTAATCTCTAATTGCCAAACTAACTCAATATGCCAAATTGTTCTCCTGTGATGGTGCCTTTTTTTTTATAAAGCTCAATTACAGTTGGAAACCAATCTAAAAGTGTACATGGATGTTGTCAAGTATAATTACCCAACTTATGAAGTTAGTGTCAAATCCACGACGAAAATTTTAAAGGCAATTTGGCATAAAGAAAAACTAAAACACAAATACTATGACTCGAATAGGTCTAACATGGAATAGAAGGATATAAATTTAAAAAGGGTGGAACAAGAAGTAAATATAAATATGAACAAGGTTTTGATATATGGTATCACAAACTAAAGGAAATAAGAAGAAAATAATTCTACCAATGAACCATTAAATTAAATTAAATACTAACTAGATTACAAAAGGTTTTAGTGATTAGCCTTGGATTCTAATGTGTCACTAGCTTTTCAGGAACATTAATGGAACTTTCATCGCCTATTTTCTCGAATCGAGCTCCAGAGCAAACAAGCAAACTAATTTGGCTACTCTAGGATTGAACCTATTTCTAGTTCAAATCCATCAAATGAGTTAAACACTCAAGTTATGCTTAATCAATGTCCTAATCCTATTTGACTATATTTCAAGCTCAACAAAGATAAATGGGCAAGTTATAAGGTTAGCTACTCCCTTTGGAAAGCACTGAAGAACACATGATTTAGATCTTACAAAAACCCAAAAGATAATAAACAATTATAAATATTACATAGAAGAAAGAAATAGAATCATAACCAAATTCTTGAATAATATCTCTATCCATAATATCTAAACAAGAATTACACACTACACGCTAAAAATATACAATACAAAAAATGTAAGAAGAAATGAGTACAAAATGTTAATAGTGTCATTCAAATCATCAACCCAAAGGAGCTTTCCCTATTTAAAAAAAAAAAAATGCTAACAAGTGTCATACCATAAGCTTGCCTTTATTTTCTTCTTTACTGGCTCAAAAGCAATTAGTTGGAGATCCTGTAAGGACTTTTTAAGCTTGTAATGCAGGCTTTGCGAAGGGTAGGATAAGAATTTAGTATAATAGTGGCTACACCCTCCTTGAACATCACACAACACTTTTTATTATTTCCCAAACTTTGTTCACTTTTTCTTTTAGACTTTTACATATTCAACAAAGCATTATTGTTTTTACTCTAGCTTCCCAATTTATTACAATTTTTTTCTCCCCCCCTCCCTTTTATAGGTTTTATTTAATTCTTTATTTTTGTGTTCTTTGGGAGGCAATTACAAAGTCATCATACACATCCCAACTGACCCCACACTCCAACATTGGCTTTGAGCCTAATTTTTCAGTTTTAGCACTCAAGGAGGGAAAGGTTTCAAAAGAGGAATCAATTCAATAATTGATTAATGCTTGTAATATGGATGCCAAAGAAAACATTTAAATCTAAAAAGAGGTAAATAGGTGGAAAACTTTATTCAATGGTAGCTATTCAGCTCAAGTAGGTTCAAGAAAATCACAAAGAAGACCTATGGTTATTTCTCCAACCAAAATTAATCAAGACTATTATTAAAAGACTAACGAGAAAGTTTTAGATAACAAAAGAATTACTAATACACAAAATGCATGGCATAGGAACTGTTCAATATGGATCAATTTCATTTACTAAATAAAATAAATAAAATAAATTTGGGTCATGATCAAAATTCAAATTATCACCAACTAGTGAATCAAAAGTAACAAAAAATTAAAATATTGTGACTAAAATTATTTATTTCCATGCAACTTGATTTTTAAAAATTTACATGTTTCTTGGAAGGGTAGGTTAATTATGGAGACAACTCACTAGTACCAAACTAGTCATTCATCTTGAGACATATACACCTCTAAATACAAGAACAAAATATTAAAATGTGATATTTTCTCTTAAGAAAGTAGTCACTTTATCTATCATCTGAAAAAGAAACTCAACGGGACTCATTCTGACTGAAATAAGGGTCGGGACTTTACCAACTTATAAAGCACGCGTAATCTTCCTCTATAAGCGAGACTCCATCCAAATCTTTCACTCCTTGGGTGAGGTCTTCTTTTCTATGAACACCCCACCACTACTACAAACTAATATGAAATACAAAATAAATAAACTATAAGAATAGAAAATGAAACAATAAAAATAGAAGAAACATGCTAATCCACAAAGAAACCATAATATATGTGCATCAAGGTCAAGACCTCCAATGGAACAATATCACAACATCAACAAAGCCTGATGAGTGGACAACGTCACACATATATAATAGGAGCTATCAAGTGTAGCACCCCAACAAAAAAGTATAGTTTCCTCGCTATAAAACAATAAAATCAATATAATACGATTAAGAGCGGGTTACTGAAATCTACAAGCTAAATAGGATTATCCGTTCCATCATCATCTCTATTATCTTCGTCATCGGATGCTGAAGAGAAACAAATTATGCTCCTCCACATCCTCCTCAGTAGCTTATCCATCTCTTTCTCCTGCTTCTCTACTCCACCATCTCTTTGCTCATTTTTTCTGAACTATTTTCTTGATCCACGTACCTCTTGTCTACATTTTTTCTGTCCCTCTTATAACTTCTCCTGATGCACAACAATATCTATCAAGATGGTTGAAATATCAGGCGCCCTAGAAGGTATTCTAGACATTAACTCATGAATAGAAGCATGAACCCTGGCTATCCGAGTAGACAGATGACGAAACTGCTTAGGCATGGAAGGAGATATCGAATTAGGTCATTGGTTGGAGGGATTATCTATAGTGATGGCAGCATGATCTGTTGAGAAAAACTTTGGCTAAGTCATAAGTTGTACCACCTAAAGTGGATCCTGAAATCAACTTCCTCTTCTTCATGGCTTCACTCGATCTTGTAATAATCAGTAGATAAATGGGTATCTTTCGGTCAATATATTCATCATCATGATCATTCAAGTCAATCCCTACCACTTGAAATAACTCAATAATCATAGAAGGAAACTACAGGATCTGACTCTTACACCTAACACAGTTTTAATCTCCCAGAGAATCAAGAATCCCGTATTCATAAGATAATTGGGAATCTCGCTCTCATTTTGGCACCGAGGAACTCTAGTAAAGATTATAGATAGCCAATTTTTTTCTTCTGTAGTAAAGGAATAAGAGAAAATCTTTGTCTCACAAACTTCCTAGAGGGGCAACTCTTGGCCTGGACACACTACAGATGTAATCCATGGAACTTCCTTTCACTGAAGAGAGTGATATCATTATAATCAAGCTCGTAATACCTATTTATATCTTTACCGCAACCTTGAATATATTTCCCCAGACAGTTGCCACGATATTTTTGAAATCCAATCCATTTTATTGGAAAAGAATTCTCAGAATACTATATCATTTTCCTTGCATGGATTGGTTATGAAGTAGTTCAACTTTGATCAAAACAAGCGTGCATGGAATTCTCGAAACTTCTTCTATACCCCTTAAATAGTGATCCCTCTCTAGGGTAAAACTTCCTCGATCCAATTCCCATGTGTACCTTTAAGAATACTCAAGAAAAGAGACTGTGGTCTTATCATAGACCTCCTCCTAAAAGATATGCTTAATTTGATAATCAGATGCATTAGCATTCATTAAAATATTAAAGTACCTAGAAATGTTTAGCAATGTAACAGATAGGTACAATCATGTAAACCAATGTATAACAAGTGCATTGAACCAATGAAATAGATTAAAAATTCAAAATACAACTCCATACAAAGCAATTATTTCTACACAATTCTAATATTTAGCTCTATCGGATTTATTACAGTGCCATCGCGATAAGTCCTGACTATTTATTTAGTGAACTACAATGAGGTAGTATGATCGTACTTCAATAGCACAATAACGCTGAACACCTCGGTCGTATTCTCTAATTCTCTAGCAGCAACCCAACTAGTTCAAACATCAACAAAATTTCACCCAAGCGATACACATGACACAATGCATTTCTAGACTCAATAATAACAACTCATGAGTACTCAGAATTTCCTATTTCCTCACTCAAATTTGATATTTTAAGGATTCAATAATAGGTTAGAAATTAAGTGCACCATTGAAGGAATGAAAGAAACAAGTGGTTTTATACCATAAATGCACTGAGACAAGAGAAGAAAAAATGTAAATAAAACTTAAATAAATCCCATACTCCGAATCATGCCCGAGCTAGTATTAGACCCACAAGCTTTTCTTTAATTTCAGGGGGGCCACATAAAATTGGGGACGGGGGAATGGATATTGTTGTGTTTACTTGATGAATGGAGAATTTAATGGTTATGAGCCAACTAAGATAGAGATTATGAACCTCTGTTATTACGAAGGAGAATTATTGTAGCATGATCATGCAGACGTGACACGATCACATTATTTAATATCTTTCTATAATGGCCTTAGGCTGCTCAACTTAAGACAAATAGTCTGTCATGACTCGAAAATCAAGTTGTGATGATGTCTACATATCATTTATAGACAAGCCAAGCGAGTAGCGGTGGTCTAGTAACAGAAACCCAAAAACAACAACAAGAAGAATAGGAGAAGAGAGGTACATAGGAAACACGGAGATACATAACTAAACACAATTTAATTACCAAAATCTGGGGTCATGGTTGTACAGCATCTATATACAGAAGTACAAAAAATACAACCCACAATTGGAAAAAACTACCTAATAGCTATCCATGACCCAAATAGGATAACTCCAGTACTAGAAGAAAAATTGGTTAGCAAGGACGTCAGCTGCTCACTGAAATCTCCTGGGATCACACTAGCTAATGTGCCCGATCGTATCTATCCGAATGACCTGTACTAAGACTGCATTAGGAAAAGATACTGAAGTGCAGCATAGGTACCAAAAACAATAGGTACCCATAAGGTATCATAGCCGACTGAGAAAAAGAAAATATAAGAAAGGTAAAGAAAAACAACAAAAATTAAGACAACAACACATAATGTACGACCAAACGAGGTACTACAATATAAGCTAGTATGTGCAGCAAAGGGTTAACTATCAATGTATATAGTGTTAGCTAACGAAGATGAAAGACCCACTAACAGGTTGTAACACACAAACCTAGTCATACACCAATAATGAAGGCACGTGACATGTACCTAGTGATCCCTTGTGACCAGCATAACACAGACGTTTAGAGAATAATAACAATGGTAATGTAACTACTGAAAGAGGCCATTTCTATAGCATGAAAAGTAACAATAACACAAGAGAGTAGTATCCAGTCCAAGTTAGCAACAATCACAAAAGCATATAATTAACTCGATGGAACTTCCCCTGTAAGTTCCAAGGAGTGCAAGCCAACGCATAGAATGCAATCCAAAGGGGTGATGGAATAGTAAATAAACACTCATATGTTTCTTATCTGATACATGACTAAGTCAAGAGAGGTCCCATAAAAGCTATCTTGTATACTTCCCCAACATACCCCAGTATAACCCTCCCCCAGATACGCAGCATACCCCCTGCGTAATGACCCAGGACGGAGGGTTCGTGAAGGGATCTAATCCCATGTAGAAAATCCTCATAAAAAGGCATCTAATGTTGTAGTCATCAAGGCCAAAAGGCCAAAAATCAGGCTCAGCCCATGTAACATATCTCAGTAGAAAAATAAAGTACAACCATATCAGAAAAAATCCCCAATCTTGGAAAGATCCATCAGTCTCCTTGTAAGCAAGCTTAGAAATCACAGTGAATAAGAAAGATAGTCTCAGATACTATGGTAAATTAGCTCCATACTGTTCATAAGCACAACTCGTGGAAGATAAAAATATATATACGAAACCATATTCAAGTTATTATTCTGTCAAATCCAAGTCATAATTTCAATGTTTAATGCATGCTCGTAATACAAAATCAACCAATAGGCTAGACTAGTCTAAGATTTCCAACTATGGCCCTCGGGATCACATTAGACTAGGGAACACTATCATCAAACGGACCATTAACCACACAATAGAAAGTAACGGCTACCCAGGCCTGAAAGGACCACATCTACTCTAATCACACAACAACACAGATAGAGCACAATAAATTAGCCTAAATATATCAGTTCTAACACCACCAACCTAAATTGGGGAGTAGCTAGTAAGCTCTAATCCCTAGTACAATCCCCTCCCCAACCTTATTATGGTCTAGAGTTCACGTATAGATATGCACATCAAAGGCGTTACTCTTACCCGACAACATTATGGTCTATAGTCAGCATGAGACATGCGAAAAGGGAAGTCTAGCTCTAGGGTAAGTAGTTAAACTACAAGATAGCTGAATAGGCAACATAAAGGAAGGATAAGCATATCGAGGCCCGACTATTCATCCAGGCCCGAAGCTGGCTCTTTTCCACATATATACTAGACTAATACCCAGTCTGAATAAAGTAGACCATAACCTACTTGGATTCTTGCAATGTCCTCGAGAAGCATGCCCTAAATTTCAAAAATCATGTATAAAGCTTGGAATTACACAAGGCTAGAAAAAACATAACCCACAGGTCAATATGGGTAAAAGAAGACCCATACTTCTATATAATATCAGGGTCAAAATCCCAGTTAAAATTTGATCTGTAAACCCAAACAACTCAAAAAAGGAAATATCTATACCAATACAAAAGCACAATCTTACTTTGCGTGGTACTTAATAGGACTAAATTTAACTGTAAAACCGAAAGATATAAGCCGAGGAAGTTTATATGATAAAGAAATGAAGAATTACCTAGTATGATGATCGTACAACCACTATAATGAATTTCTATGGAGTAAAATTTGATTAAACCTCTTCAAAGATCATTAACATCAACTGGAATCAAGGAAATTATGAAGTTTATTCTGTGAGAAATAAAGAAAAATCTGGAAAATAAATTTTTTATACCTGGCACCGACTGGATGATAAATAGGCTAAATGATTAATTTATCACCACTAATTTATCAGTCAATTAGAAGATAAATCATTCACCAATTTATCTTTTAATTTTATTATAAATCATTTCCAGTGGATAAAAATTTGACACTTTTTGGGAAAAATTTAAAAACGCGCACGAGATGGAAACAGAGTCCAATTTTGAACACTCTATCTATGAAATATTTATGAAAACAATATTTTGGACTCCAAGAGGTGACAAGACTGACATTCAGGATAATATAAACTGAGGGCGTCCTAAAAAATTTCATAATTGTAAAGAAATATACACCATAACCACTGCTAAGGATCCAACCTATCGATCCCATCAAGCTTAAACAACATGGGGTAGTTACAAGAATGATCCAAATGTAAGAAGGTCACAAGAATAAGAAAAAGATCTTGAGGGTTGTTACAACATCACCCACTATAGGAACTTTCGTCTAAGAAAGCTAAAGAAAAGGAGAAGTACCTGAAGAGTCGAATAGGTACGGGTACTGGACTTGTATATCCCTATGTATCTCCCAGGTAGCCTCTTAGATTGGGCAATGAGTCCAAAGAACCCTCATAACTGGAAAATCTCTAGACCTGAGCCTCCTGACATCTCTGTCAACATTGGCCTCGGGCTTCTCAATATAAGTCAAATGACCATCTAGCTGAGCTGACTCAAAATGGAGTAACATGGGAGGGATCTGGCATTTAACAATGAAGCATGGACACATAAAACACTGGGTGAACAACGGCTAACTCAGGAGGTAGGGCTAACCTGTAGTCAACTTCGTCGATCCTCTTTATAATCTTATAGTGTCCAATGAACCTGGGGCTAAGCTTGCCCCTTCGACCAAAACTCATAATTCCCTTCATAGGAGATATTCGCAAGAATACCATGCTTCGATACTGAACTCTAGTGGTTGAAGCCTATGGTATGCAAAATTCTTCTAAAGATCTGTGCTACTAGGAGTCGGTCTTGAATGACCCAAACTCTCTTTATGGAATCTTGAATAAAATCATAAGTCTGAGGCTAGATCTCAATGCCACTATACCAATCGATCGGTATTTTGCAATGCCTACCACATAAGGCTTCAAACGGTGTCATTTGGTTACTAGAGAAGTAGTTGTTGTTTTAAGAGAACTCTACTAAAGCCAAGGAATGATCCCAAATACCCCAAAAATAAAAAACACAAGCCTGTAGCATGTCCTAGAGTACCTGGATAGTCTACTCAAACTGACCATCTTACTGCAGGTGGAAAGGCGTGCTCAGACATTCCTAGGTACCCATCTCGCGCTGTACTATCATCCAGAATCATGAGGTAAACTGTGTACCTCAGAGCTATTACTCCATGCACACAAAGAACCTCTCCGATGTATAGAGTCGCAAGTCTGTCGGCACCCCAGGAAGACGAACTTGGTAAAAAGGGAACAAATTTGGTCAATTGATCTAAAATGACTCTTATACAATCATGAATCCTAGAAGTACAAGGGATTCTCGAGACAAAGTCCATAGTGATCTTTCCCACTTCCACTAAGGGTTAGGGAGTCGCTGCAATACACCACTGAGTCTTCGATGTTCAAACTTTAGTTATTGAAAATTTGAGCACCGGGAAACAACCTGGTAACATCTAATCTTAGACAATGCCACCAATAATGTTGTCTCAGATCACTACACATCTTAGCGATGCCTGTATGTATGGAATATCTAGTACAGTGGTCCTTAAAAAGAATAGTTTGAATCAAGAAACCTACCCTAGGAACAAAAATATGACTGCCCATTTATAATATACCATTAGAGTCCAAAGACGCACCACTATAATAACCCCTTAGAACCGACTCTCGAATACAAACGAAGGATATATCCTCATATTATTGTTGTAGGATTTGATTGAACGAAGTAGGTCTAGTGTCTACATACATAAGGACTATGCTTGGGTCTGATATGTCTAGTCGAAATAAACTATTAGCCAATGATTGAATGTATAAGGCTAACGGCTTCTCTAAAGCAGAGATAGAAGCCAAACTGCCCATACTAACATCCTTCTATCTTAGAACGCTGCAACTATATTTGTTCTATTGGGATGATATAGGATTCATATATCATAATCCTTCAGGACCTAGATCCATCTCTTATGTCTGAGGTTGAGCTCTCTCTAGATCAGAATGTACAGCAGGATACGATGAACAGTGAAAATCTCACAATGAATGTCATAAAGGTAATGCCTATAGATCTTTAGCACAAACACTACCGCCACCAACTCCATATCTTGGTGGGGTAGTTGCTATCATGAGCCTTCAAATAACGTGAGGCATATGTGATGGCTTTGCCCTACTGCATCAATACACAACCTAACCCAGTATCAGATGCACAATAATAAATAATATATGGCTGGCCCTCTACTGGAAGCACCAGTGTTGGTACTGAGGTGAGAAAATCCTTGAGCTTTAGATAGATGGACTCATAATCCTCGGTCCACTAAAAGGGAACATCCTTATCGGGTCTATCTGGTCATAGGAGATGATATAAATGAAAATCCCTACACCAATCATCTGTAGTAACCTGTCAACCCAACAAACCTACGGACCTCAGAGGGAGTGATAGGTCGGGGACAATCACGAACAACTGAAACCTTCACTAGATCTACACTGAGGCCATCTGAAGATACAACATGCCCCAAGAATGCAACCGAATCTAACCAAAAGGCACTCTTCAAAAACTTTGCATACAACTTCTTAGCCCTCAAGTTCTAAAGTACAACTCTTAAATGCTCCTCGTGTTACAATCGACTACGAGAGTAAACCAGGATCTCATCAATAAATACAATCACAAAAGAATCAAGGTATGACCTGGACGCTTTAGTCATAAGGTCCATGAATGCAGTTGGAGAATTTTCATCCTAAATGACTTAACTAGGAACTCATAGTGCCCATACCGATTCTGAAAGCAGTATTCGAGATGTCGCCAACTAAGTCTTCAGTTAGTGATAACCCAATCGCAAATTAATCTTCGAGAACACCACTACAAACTGAAGCTGATAAAAAAGATCACCAATCCACAAAAAAGAATACTTATTTTTAATGGTAATCTTATTCAACTGCATGTAATCAATACACATGTTTATAGTCCCATCTTTCTTCTTCAAATAAAACTGGAGTGCCTCATGGAGAAATACTAGGGCAACTAAAGCCTCTGATAACCAAATCTTGTAACTGAACATTAATCTCCCAGAGCTCTGTAGAGCCATATGGTAAAGAGCAATGGAAATAGGTCTAGTACCTGGCTCAACCTCTCTAGCAAAGTCAACAAACAAGGCCAAGAAACTCCTCAGGAAACACATCAAGGAAATCTCTAACAACGAGTACAGATTCAAGGGAAGGATAATTGACGCTCACATCGTGGACACAAG
>JBDJHY010174119.1:0-12257 GCA_039654485.1 Withania somnifera
ATATATGAAGACAATGCAGCTTGTATAGCTCAATTAAAGGAAGGTTTCATCAAAGGAGACCGGACAAAGCATATTGATCCCAAATTCTTTTTCACACATGATCTTCAACAGAAGGGCAAGAACATAAAGGGACATTAACACTGCTTCTATTCATAACATACATGACATTATTTATAATTCATTTGGAGAAGCATACTTCTAAATTTAGAACTAACCTTTACCCTTCTCATTTTAGCCTTAAATGAAAAGTAAATTAACCACACAAATACTATAATACGTTTAAGGTCATTCAAATTAAATTACTTATGTCACGTAAATCGAAACTGAAATAGTTAAAGATATTGTAATTCTTGAATTGCAAGGAGTTTGGTGAGTCTTATTTCATATTGGAGTTAAGCAAGGAGTCAATGAAAACGTCTCAAAGTCGTTACTAGAAATTAAAGGAGTTTGTTTGACATGGAAATACGTATGAGATTGATCAGAAAGAAGAAACAAAAGAGAGACTAGTGAGAAAGAGATTTGGTTACTTGTCTCATTTGGATGCCTTCTTTTGAACCCACAAATGACAATTTTTCACTAAATGGAGGATATACATATATATCCAGACGACAAGTTTCATTTTGATGTTGAATCCACTGTCCCTTTTTTCTTCAACGTTTATTCTTCTTTTTCCTTGTCTACACCAAGAGAAACCAAAATCAAGGTTTGACACATCTTTTATGGATCCTTTTTTCTTCTTTGCATAAACGTTATACACGCAAGATTGGGAAATTTACGTAACTAGTCAGGTCGGATTAACAATTTACTTTTTAATTGGTATTTATAAATATACACTGATTATACACAGATATCATATATTCTTCGGTTATTTTTATTTTAAGCAGATGCCGGAACTACTATTTAGGTTAATCCTTCTAAAATTGTATATGTATTTACCTTCTCAGAGTATATGATTCGTATTTATATGTGGATTTGTCATTTGTTTGTAGAAGTTGTGTGTGTAGACAAAGGTGGATTTACTGATATTCTTATGTGGACGCGTAGAAACATATGGGAAGATGGTCGCTCTTGAAATTGTAACCTACTAGTTGGAAAATAAGAAATCTCCATCTACAATAGTATGCCCCGTTAAATACTTTACTTGGAATCATATGTTGTACTGAAATGAATTTTATAAATAAATTTTTTATATCTGATTTTGATTAGTCCTTTATCTCTAGTCACAAAGTCATTTCTATATTTTGTTCCATACATGTCCTCTTTTCAACTTGTTGATGACTAGATCAATTGATTTGAATCAAATAAAATGAATAAAAAAATATTCACCTCTAGCCTAATAGCTAAAGTTGTTGTTCCTTCTTACCTTTGAAGTCAGAAAATGTCACTACATTGTCCAATAGTGATCAATGAACAAGAGTTTGAGGTCAAGTTGGAGTCTACCTATTTATCTTTTTCTTCTTGAACATTTCTATTGACCTATTCCTCTCAACTCGTCAAAAATATTTAGTTGTATGCCTTGGCCTACGTGCTATGGACTTCATCCATCTTTTGTTTTTTTTCTTTTCCTTTTCCCGTTGTATTACGTTTTTGGCTAAATAATGAAATCAATGGGATTAATGTGATCATACTGAAGAAAGAAGTCTTTAGTGACACGAGTGGGTCCAAATGATGATGCAAATACTCCATGTTTTTTTTTGTTGACAACCCAACAGCTACTCGAAAATGAATTACGGTCACATGTTGTTAGTAATCCAATTATCGTGTTCAATTTAATCTATTTATTAATATTTGACTTGATATGCTCCTTTTAAAAAAAGTGTTATTATATTATTCATTATTTTTATAAATTATCTAAATATATGAATTTAAGGATATTTAATATTTTCTTTATTTTATATTTATTTGATTTTTTAAATAAAAACAAATAAATAAAATAATAACTTTATTTATATCACACCTAAATGTTGTATGTTAAAAAATTAATTGGAAATGATTATTTAAACTAATAATAAAAATAAAACAGGCATTAAGAATAATAATTTTTTCTTAATTCTTAAAATTGGATAATTAAAAGTGAATATTTTTTTTTGTACAATAGATAAGTAATAGTGGATGGATAAAGTAATAAAGGTAAATCAGATATACTATGATAAATTATTTGTAGTAAATAAGTATTCTATTCGTTTAATTTTAGTTGTCACTTTTTCCTAATATAATGTAGATTTCATTTTTAATTGTTATTTTTTACATATCAAAAAAAAATTATTATTTTTCTATTTTTTATCCTTAATATTAATTGCTTAATTTTCAAAATTCTTTTCAAACCCAATAAAAAATATCAATTAATAAGATATTATGATAAAATACTCATATTAATTTTTTTTTTTTTAATGAGTCATGTCAACCAAATATAAAAACTAATTATGAAAGGAGGGAGTACTTGAAATTGAATAGAGGGCCATTTGATTGGATTTTACTTCGAGATTATGTTATTTTAGGGATAAGATGGCACTTGGCTCTTTAAGTTCTCAACTTTTTCATTTAATGATCTCATGGAGTCAACTTTGGGAGTCCATTTAACTGACGTGTTTGTTTGTGCTGGAAGATCCAAAATTAAGAATAGCACAGATTGCATTAATTTTCTTAGTGTAAAATTCCAATGAAGATTTCCCAATTCCTCTTGTTTCAAGAGCCCTTGTTTGGATAAAAACTCAACAAAGTATTCCTTCCTTAAAAATTTTATGTGAGATAAAGGTAAGGAGAATTTGCGCAATACAAGAAAGAATTTTAAAATTGATTAAACAGTATTTTCTCGGTTTCATTTTTTCTTTCCATATTCATTTAACATAAATTTTTATAAAGCAACTTACAGAAAATAATTTAATTTTACTAGTGTATAAATAAGTATAGATTAATCTTTTAAAATTCAATTGGTAGTTCATGAAAAGCTAAATAACCATTGTATTAACTCTATGTTTTTAAATGTATATAACGTATGCAGTGATTAATTGCCAAATAAAATTAAAAAATAAAAAATAAAAAAACAAAAAATAAAAATGACACAAAATCATTCAAAATACAAAATGTAAAATAAAAACAATAAAATACTGAAAGTTAAAAATAAAAAATATATATAATATAAAATATAAAAATAAAAACGATACAAAACTAAAAGTTAAAAAAAATATACAAATTATTCAAAATACAAAATATAAAAAAAATAATACAAAATCGAAAGTTAGAGAGAGAGAGAAGAGAGAAGAGAAGAGAGAGGCACCGAACCAAAGTGGAAAGGGGAAGGAGAGATTGATAGAGATGAGATGATTGGCCAAGGAGGGATGGGGAGGAAGTGTGTAGGTATTTTTTAAAGTATGGCTATTTGGGTTATATGAGGTAATTATTTGAAATTTAGTTTGAGTTGGTTAATCATGGACTTTGTTTGCTACATTCTATAGTTTTTCCTTTTTAAAAGGCTTTATCATAGGGATACTTTACTAAACTAATTTTATAATGACAACTTTTAACTCTAAGGGGTTGTTTGGTATAGTGTATTAAAGAAAATAATGCATGCATTAGTCTTGTGCATTATTAATATCTTGTTTGGTATATTTTTTAGCCTATGTATTAGTGACGCAACCAAGACTTTTAGTAAGGGGGTTAAGAATCTGAAGAAATAAACATAAAACAATTCGAAGGGGTTCGATAAATATTATATATACATAAAGAATAATTTTAACCATGCAAAAATAGTATAATTCTTGGTCGAACGTGGTATGGGTGGCTCTTCCACTACTATGTATAACTAATATGATTAATATACATTCTACTGTGTATTTAGTTATGTATTGCTTATATCATCTTTTTGCATGTATTAGTAATACAAATGGTTTTAGCACATGCATTAACTTGAGTAATGACACTATTACCCCTCAAATTTCTCTCAATATATTTTTCAATAAAAAGTATAGCGGGTGTTTTCGTAAATAAATATTTTTTAAAAAAAATTATGCAATGCATGTAAATTTTAATACACCAAATCAAACACTTGATTAGATTAATACAAACATTAATAGTACATGGAAAACTACAAAAATTACTAATGCAAGTATTACTAGTACATCATATTGTGCAATATTTTTATACGTCTTACCAAATGACCCCTAAATTTCACCATGACTATTTTTTTTTGTTTCATGTTACTTGAATCTTGTTGACCTGACACTCCAATTAAAAAAGATTTAATAAGAAGTATATTTTACTGAATAATCCTATTAGTGATGCTTTGAGATTTTAAATTTGACTATTACTACTCCTCTCATTCTATTTTTCATTTCTTGAATACTAAAGGGTCATTTGGTAGGATGTATTAGGATAAGTAACCCATATATTAAGTGTGGTATTATATTTAATACAATGTTTGAAATGCTTTTTTTCACGATCCAATTTCTCAATTCATGAGGACACCTACAACCCACTGAAGGCGAACCACCCAAAATGATAAACAACAACTAAAATGATAATTGGAAGCGGAAGATAGGAAATTAAGTAAATTCTAATAATAATAAAGAAACAAAGTCCCAAAACCTAGTACCTTGATACAATATTTCACTGAATATAAGAGTATCAAAAGAAAAAACAAAGATAATACAGATACGACTGTCTCAAACTCAACTAATAGAAAGTAAAGATAGAGGAAAAGATAAAATGGGCTCTAGGAGCTCTCTTCTACCTAGGAAATCTCAAGTCAAGAACGAACCAGCAATTAATGTCGTTGACTTGTACTAGGATATATATAAGAAAAGATACAACCATATAGTATGAGTACCAGATAGCCTAAGCGGTCAGGTACCCAGTTGACATCATAAGCCGACTGGGCCCATATAAAAATAAAAGTAGTATATCGACAAATAATAAAGGAAGGGGAATAGAAATCAAACAAGTAGAGCAATACACAAAATAATAGCTAACATATCATGAAACAAGTAAATAGATCAATACTAACTAACGAATCCATACTCGACTAATAAATAGAATTGAAAATAGATAGGAAGGTATATATTCACCTAAATAACAAAAACAGAAGAAATAAGTATCTAACATCAGGTAGCATGAAATAATACAAGGCAAGAAGAAAATCATATAGAAACAATACTAGCTAAAAAGAAAATCCAATAACAATATAGATAATGAAGCTACAATCCTAACGAGTGTCTATACACCCAAGAGATAAAACAAGTGAAAACCAATGTTCCAATCACCCATACAACCAGAGAGTACAACCAGCAAATATAAAAAAGGATATAACTATACAGAATGATATGATATAATACTAGTAAAGTCTCGTATACTACTCCTTTATAAAAATATTATGGACAACTATACGGAAATCTATACAGAAATTTTCATGATAGAACTATACAGAAATCTATATATTGTGGACAGGACTATACAAAAATCTATGCATAAAAAACTATTTTCATGATAATATCGTGGACAACCACAATCAATGGATCACAATCACTCATGATGTTTCTGTACAGACACGAATAATTCTATAATAACTAAGGATAAATTATATGTGTATGGGACTCACAGACATTCTCATTATCTCACCAATATGTTCCTGAGTCAATACAAGGCCAATTCAAAGGCACAATAGGTAACTTATAACACTATTCAATTCAAAGCAGAAAGCAAAATAACTGGGTCGAAAGAAACAAACAGGGGTCAAAGGTACCAATCTTAAAACCCAACATGAGGATATGCTAATGCAACAATTACATCTAATAGATTCCAAGTCTAAGATCGGTAAGGCATAGCCTACCTGTCATTCGAAGATAAAACTCCTACAAATATTGGGTCTCAACTTGAATCGCTCCCAAATAGCTCTAAATTCTCACGAAATTATATAAATAATAATCTACACATTAAAAGAAAGGAGATGATACTTGATAACATTCACTTGTACTTAGACAAAGTATAATTATCCAACAAGATTCAGGGTCGAGTCCACGAGAAACAACTATATGTAAAGCAATTGAGTAAGAATAGAAACTAAAGTGCAATTACTTTAACTTGAATTGATGTTACAAGGTTTGGGGGATAAATATGTCAAATATAAATATGAACACGGTTTGAACAATGGCATCACAACTCAAAGATAACAGAAACCAAATTAAGAACTCAATTCATCAACAATTCATGGTATTTAATCAAACACTTATCAATCAAGCATGAGCTAAGGGATTTGGACTTGGATTTTGAAGTATCCACTGGCTTCTCTCGAATAATAGCTAATGTTTCTTAACAAAGTTCTTTCGAATCTAGATAAGAAATATGAAGAATAACTCAATTTTAGGCTACACTAGAATTTTGGTATATCTAGTCAAAAACCCATAAGATAAGGTGTAAAGCCCTAAATCGTGCAAAAGCAATCCTCCCAACTCTAAATGACTCGCTAAAATTCAATTAAAGTAAATGGTCAAGTCCAAGGATTAGCTACTCTTTTAGAAATTAATTCAAGAATAAGATTAATTTAGGCTCATAAAACTTAATTAATAATTAACAAGTATTTAATTAACACCAAAACATGGTAAATTTTAAAATTCAAATAATGTATTAGTTGTGACTACAAGATTCAAATGAGAACTTAACATGACACACTTAAAACAAACACTAAAAGCTAGGGAAGAAGAAACGAGTAAGGAATTTTTGCAATAGAAAACACCAAATCTTCAACCCAAGGTGTAAATGGATGGTTGAATGCTCTCCTTTTTTGTGATGTAAGCCAAGAAATGTTCTTGACTGCCAAAGTTTTTTCGGACGATCTTTATAGGATTTTATGTGGAGTTGAATTGGAAATGGGTGAAATGGCAAAACTGGGCATGTGGACCCCGTATGTCGCACATATGGAAAAGTAGTTGTAGGTGCGGCCCATATGTCGCAGGGAGAAGCGCCAGATCTATGCAGAGCTTCACATGGGAGAGAAACTTTCTGAATTTGCGGTTGTTCCTTCGCAGGTGCAAGACAACTGGAAGCATTAGTGTACTTTGTGTTTCTTTAGATTAGTTTTGCTCCTCTTTTGGTCTTTTTTTTTCTCATTCTTCATTCTCAATCATATCAAACTGAAATATAGTCAATTAAATTTTGTAAGTGACTAAAATTCATAGTAAAAGACCTCAAATAAATAATAAATTAGAAGCAAATAAGTGGTACATTCACCACTTATCAACACCCTAACTTAACACTTTGCGTGTCCTCAAGCAAACAAAATCAATTATACCATGAGGACTTTCATAATTCAAGCTCAACAAGCAATTTAATCAATTCCAATACACATTTTTCAAATCCAAAAATAAAGTTCATGAATTTGGTTAGTACTAGTAAATAGTAAACAACTTGCAACTCCTTTTCCAACAACTCCCTCTATTTAAAACACATTCTCAAGTATACAATGGAATACACATAATCTTCAAGTGAAAAACAACAAATTCTCATGATGTGACTCAAAGCTACTAGTACTCAAAGTATGCTCTTTTGCCTTATTTTCATAATTTATCAACCTCACCTATCTGTCATAACTCATATGCCCTCAATAGAAACAAAGTCCCAAAATACTCAACATATATACAAGAACACAAGGGACAAATATACACACTAAAAAAAAGTTTAAGTGCCAACAAGCATTATACCATAAGTTTGACCTTATTTTATATCATTACCAATCAAGAATCACTTAGTTGAGAATTCCAAAGGTCTTTATCAAGCTTGTAATAAAAGAAAAAGATATAGGTAGGTGATTCATTTTGGGTCAAGTAACTAGATCTTTCGAAGTCCATTAAAATCTAATAACCTCACTCCTTTTTCAATACCAAACTTATCCTAATCATTCACGAATAAGTCTTATTTCACTCATTTCATCCTTCCTTGTTATTTCACTACATAACACAATACATGAACAGAAATAAAATCATTTTGCATTTTTCTCTGTCTTCTCTTTTTTTTTCACAAAATATATAAATAAACATATAAAATTTTCACTAAAAGGGATGTTTTCACACATCCTCTTTTTTTGCATTTCCACAAAGGGCCTAGTATCCTTAACCAAACAACTACCCAACCCTAACTTAGGCTTTTAGCCGAAGTTGTGGAGTAGATAGTAAAACCTTATTCTTCCAATTTCAAAACCTCCAACTTAGAATTTTGACATAAGTTTTATGCATCTTAGGAGAAGTAAGTTCAAAGCCAAAAGGCTCAAATGAATTTCAACTAGGTCACTCACTCCGAGTAAATAGGCTAAGGGGTTTTATCGAGGTTTTTGCTCAATTCATTGCCTAAGGTATTTTTCTCAATTTCACACATTTCAGCAAGCAACAAAAGACTAACAGGGAAAGTTATAATAGAAAAAGTAATAAATAAATCCTATACAAAACTCACCACACACGAAAATTCTTTAAGATGGTTCAATATTACTTCCTAAATAAGAACAAATAGAGGTATAACTAAAACGTAACCACCTAGTGAATCAAGAGTCACAAAAAAGAGTCAATGTATTGTCCCAAAATCATTTCTTTTCATGAAACTACTTTATTAGTACCAAACAAGTCAATCACCTTGAAGCATTTTTTTTTGCACTACACTCAACTATACTACTATCTACAAAAATAAAAGAAAAAATTATGACATTTTTCCTTAAGAACATTGTCACTCACTCCATCATCAGAAAAATCACCTAAAAACTACTACAAAATTAGAAAACTAAACAAAATAAAATAAAATAAATAACTAAAACTCGAAAGGAAAAAGAAAACTAATCCATCAAAGTCCATCCATTATATCAGAATCAAACCCAAAAGGGCGCAAACTCTACAACACGTCAACAAAAGGTACGAATAAAGCACGACAAAGGCATTCAAAATAATCTGCATTAATAAGACAACAACACCAACAAAATACCCTACCCCCAATAACAAATATATCATAGTTCCTTCACTACCTAAGATCAAACATTAACAATGGTATAAAAATTAAAATAGGGGTGAAGAGCCCCCTCTGGTCTGCATCAGACTGGAAGACCAAAATCACATGGCTCACTGTCGGGTGGAGGACTGAACCGTCCTCATCAGTGTCACCATTATCAATATCTCTCTAATCCTTTGATAAGATCGAGTACTGCTCACTGTCATCATCATCTCTCACATGCATATACTTTCCTGGTTAACTCCACTTGAACATTGCCTTTATACCTCTCCATATTTTTGTCAATAATTTGCATGTTTTCTTATTCTTGGTTTTTTCTTCCTTATAGACTTTTTCGGGGTTGGTATGGGACTTGGTTACTCTTTTATAGGCATCCTCCAGATTTTGCACTGATTTGGCCATATTTTTCTATGTATCTAAGTAAGCCTGCATTCGGTCATAGTGAAGTGATCCTGTGAGGAACCTGGGAGCTGGGAAATCACATTATGCATGTTGGGCATCTGCTGGAAAATATCACCTAATGGGCCCTCAAGCTGAGAATCCTACGCTAAAGTAGTCTCAATCTTAGTCTTCTTTGGTTTCACAACACCTCCTTCCCCTCTCACTTTAATAGGTAATTCTTTGCCTTGAGTTGGATCCAATGGTTACTGGGTTGCTCATCAACACTTGTCCATCTACATAGCTCTGTGATCAAAGAAGGTCAAATCATGGTCGTGCTATCCAGATATAAATACTCCTTCAGCTCTCTCACTATGTAGTGACTGACATTCACAGGAATGTCATCAAGAATGCTAGCAATCATTCGGCCCCTGAGATTTGAAACATCAAACTTGTTCCATGAAGGAGAGACTCGTCTACATATGATCCCATTCCATATTCTAGCCTCAGCTGTGAAGTCACTACTTTTTATTTTCTTTTTAATTTTCACCTATCGAAACTTTTTCCTTAAAAGACAGAGCTTGTCTAGAAACCATTCCCTCCGCAAGTATCTATGGCTTGCATTGTCTCTAAAGGATGGTTCAGAATCCTACAGAAGTCATTTATTATATCTAATTCAAATCTCATCACAACCCCTCGAATTAGTAGCTCTGGGTTAGAGAAGTCTGTACACTTGAGATTTGCATAGAACTCCCTTACCCATTTCCCATTTTCCTCACATGGGGTTCCAATGAAACATGTCCATTTTGTGTCCTAAAGTCTGGAGTAAAAGTACGTGAGGACCTCTGCTAAACAATCCTCAATGTACCACTCGGGTTTTATTTTATAGTCAAGCAAATCATTATAGTACCGACGATTACAATCATGGGACATAAACCTTACATTGTCATAGGCTTCTTTTCCTCAATTTCATTGACCAGTGTCATATCATCTCCAAGTTCATGTGCCCTTTTTCGAGCTCGATAGTACCCAAAATAATAAAAGCACATCCAAAACTTATATGTACAGTTAAAACAATATATTATGACACAGTTAAGCCAAAGAAATTAAGTAATGAGGCATCAGACAGATCTCGAGAAAGCTACTATTTTAGTGTAAAAACCTTCATGTTTTGCACTGCAAGTTTTTCCTATTTAACCCACATCAAGGTATCCAACAAATAAAACTACACTTACCACTAAACAATCACTTCAAAGAGAAATAAACTTAGAAGGCCTACCTTGATTTTATTTGAAGTGAAGACTAATAGGTCTTGACTTCTACAATCTTTTCTTTACACTTTAGAAAATGAAGCCTTTGATTATGAAGTAGTGTGGTGTGTGAGAGTGAAGCGAAGAGACGAATAAAGAGAGGATAACTTAGAGAATATTTTGGGAGGCAACGGTTAGGTAGGAAAATAAATGTGCCCTTTGAAGTCGTGCCGCTTTACCTTTTTACAAACTAGGCAGGTGGTCGCACTTGCGATGATTCGTCATACCTGCATTGAAGCCAATACGTAAAAAATTTCGCACTTGCACACTTATCTCACCCATTCTTTGAATATTTTTCTCCTGCAATATCGTAGGTGCATCACTTTTGTTGCATAAGCGATGTAACTGTACTTGGGAGCAACATTTTTCTTATTGCTCACTGGAAAATTGTATTCCACATTTTTTATCAGCCAATCCTTCCCTTAGACTGCCGAGATTGACAGAAAACGTCCCATCTATTCATTTTTCATCAAACATCTGACACTTTATGGTCTAGTAAAAAATAAAACAATATGCTACTTTAAAAAATACAAATCTTAATCAAAACCTAATGTTACCATCCACCAAATTTACCATATGCTTCTCTATTTCAAATACTTGTATATTCATCCCAACATCAATTCATATTTTAGTGATTTTTATAGGATGATGGTGGACATATGATAAAGCCAATACTACAACATCATATTTTGAATTTCTTGGCGTTTAAATGGGGGATATTATTTTGTCTCGCTGAAATAACAAACTTCAAAATAAACACATTTTGTTCCACGTTGCCCAATTCCTCGAATAGCTTGAATTTTTCATTTTCAATGTCATCCGTCAAGCACAATGTTGAAAGATGGATCGAATGTGATTAAAGACGTGTTAACTATGGAATTTCTTCATCTTAGCAACTTTAAACCCAAATGAACTAGAGTCTTTAAAAAAGATTTGTTCAATTCTTTGTTGCACCTATAATATCATTTCATTGATTTTGGCATCGTGAATGATTTTCGGGTTGGATGGCTTGCAAAGTTCTATTATCTCCTCCAAATTAACTGAGACTCAATCATCGATAGGCAACAACCCAACATCAATACTCTCAACCCTTTGGGAAGATCTCATATGCTTCAATGCGTAAATTCAAATTATCCTCCAAAGTTAGAGTATCAAACTCAAGTTGCACCATACTTTGATATAGCTCCACATGATTATTCAAGAAGCCATTGATAATTCGCAAAATACTTTCTCAAATATCCTTAAAGAACCAATGGTTGATCCGATCTTGGCTCTCATTTTCGCTCGAATCAAGCACTTCATTAACCATTTCTTCTAGAGGCATATCCAAGGCCATGAGTCTACACTTTAATGTCCCGGATAATGAAGATTGTAACCACCACACACATTTTTGGGTAAAGATGCCATAGTAACCAGATCAAAAATAAAAATTGAACTAACACAAAGAAATAAACAAAACTATAAACAAATATTCACAAGTTTAAATCAAAGCAACTATGCTCTAATTTCTAAACTAACTCAACATAGAAATTGTTCCCCTGCAACGGTGCCATTTTTCATAATGCTCAATTGTACTTAGAAAAAGTACAC